>OZ026623.1:60780053-60809553 GCA_964020975.1 Hermodice carunculata | reverse complement strand
AGCATTAGTGAGTATTAGTGGAACCTGCCAAGCGCTCATGCTGAGTGAAAGATGGAGCTTAAGGGAGAAGATTGCCTCGACACTGGATACAGGTCTGAAAGTACCGGCGCTTTTTTATGTGAGTGGTAATTAACAAAACTATGTCGAATAACTTGTGATTAAATAAAAAATAAAAACATTCATTCCTACAACGTTGTATACCAGCCACGCGACATACATTCATTTTGAATAACGGATTTTTAATTCTCTCTCTGTATCCTTCACATAATCACCTGACCTAGCACGGCAGGTATAAATACCTGGTGGGCTGGCTGCTCATCAGCCAGCCTGAGGTTCTGGAGCGGAATAACAATTGTATTGTAGGGCTCATCAATACAAAATTTCTCATTTACCCATCTTGTTTCATTACAGATTTATTTCTAATTTGGTTTATTTTAGAACTTGGTGCACTAATCTGTGCATCTTCATCTTCCTTAGAGTATGCCATTACATTTTCAGTTGGCAGTTTAATGAATATATGGTTCACACACATATTGTAGTAGGATATTCGTAATTCTGTCTCACGATCTCTTCATAATTCTTATTTAATGTTATAGCCTTTCCTGGGTAACTGTCACACTCTCTGTAACAATACAAACGACTCGAAAAGCCATTAATTCAGGTGACTGTCAAGTCATAACAACACGTCTATAACAGCGTGAAAGACCCTACTAAAATTATTAATTAATTAATTAATTTATTTATTTATTAATTTATTTATTAATTTATCAATTTATTTTTTTTTCTTGATTTCTTTGTTCATTTATTAATTTAATTCATTTATTTATGTATTTATTTATTATCAATCCATCTATCTCTTTATTTTTATTTATTTATTTATTTATTTATTTATTTATTTATTTATTTATTTATTTATTTATTTATTTATTCATTCATTCATTTAATTATTTATTAAATCATTTATTTATTCTCATTCACTTTTTTATTTTTTTTATCTATTGACGTAATGTATGCAGATCAGATGTATTTGAATTTATGCCACGCCTAGCCACTAGATATGATGGTCAAATCCATGTCTAAATAAAGCTCCCTACATTTGGAAACAAAATCGTACAAGTGATCTGATATAATAATATATATAATACCTCGGTGGTCCCAAGTGTGGGAGGGCCTGGATTGAAATCTTCCATGCATACTTGCATCAAACTATGGAATCAGTTGCCCGCATATATTAAATCAAGGGATTCAATTCTTACTTTGAAAACTGGAGTTATGAAACATTTCACTGAATTTAATTTTTCTATATGATGAGGAATATATAATTTTTGATAAAAATATATCTGTGGTACTCAATTTTATTCCATTTAATTCCATTTAATTCTACCTTTTCCATGACACCCAGCCGTGAGGTTACCAGGGACCACAATGGAAATCAATCTTTTAGACTTTACTGTATCTTTTTCCCAGGTGGCCATCAAACCTCTTATGTCATTTCTGTGATATGGTGTTTGGTGAGTGTGTGTGAGTGTTGACTTAAATTAATGTGATAATTTTTCGACTTTTGCTCTTTACCATAATTTTAGTGTCCGAAATTTAAATGTTTTTATTTATCAGTATATATATATATATATATATATATATATATATATATACATGTATATTGATGATCGCCTGAGTAAAAGTGAATCAATTAATAAAGGCAGTAAACAAGTCATTTGGTTTTATTAAGTGAAGAATATTATGTTTAATGGCTGTTGAGGCACAGAAATGAGATGTTGAATAAGGAAGTATTATCTTTCAAAGACACTGACATGGCTCCTAAGTAACATTATTATTATTATTTTCTGTGAGTAATAGTTGCCTCTGTCGCCAGTCGTGCTAGTCATTACGAAACTAAATGAGTATAGGGATTTTTTTTGGCATTTCGAGGTTAAATATTTTCTTTCATCAACATAATATAATTCAATACTGAGAAATCATATAATAACTGTTACCAAATGCTTTGCTGGGGAAACTGTATCAAATTAATTTCTATAGTGCGTACCTACCAGTTGTGGCTCACTAGGAATACCTTACAAACAATATATGCTTTCCCTTTATCAGACCAATTCTTGAATACGGTTGTGAGATCTGGAACGGCAGTACAAGGTCGGAACAGCTCTCTCTAGAGCATGTTCAGCTGTCTGCACCCCGAGTTGCAACTGGTGAAATGTGGCCTATCTCTTTCTAGTGGACTCCTTTATTTGGAACCTGGGTGGGACGGAAAAACGGAAGCTAACATTAATGTACAAGATTTAATAACAATGAAGTTATTCGTATCTAGCAGAAAGCCCTAATCGGTTAAGAAGTACATATAATACAAGGTTTAGTCAAAACATTAGTTACCTCGGTGCGAGGTTAAATGATTTTGCAAATTCATATTTCCCTCGTTTATTCGACTATAATACAATCTCCCATTGCATACTAGACAACTGCATCATATCTCAACTTTCCTAATGTACCTTAACAAAAAATGCAAAACTCCATTGAAATAAAAATTCTACTTAGCCGTTATACATCTATCTCACCTGCGAAGCAGACTCTGTTGTTAATGTTCTGATGTTTTTGTACAGAGTCTGCAGCATATATAAGTAAGCTCTGTTACAGAAGAGAAAACCCATTACATTTGCTCCCTGGGGTAGTACTATTTGCCCATTCGTCACACTAGGTATGTGGCAACCAAGGCAGGATGACCAGTCAGGAGCCAGATTCATATCAGGCTTAATTGCTTATAAATAATAAGCAAGTCATCTACAGACCAATCATAGAGCCCTGATTATGTAATGCCTACTGTAAACACTTTCTCCATTTCGTCAGTTGTGTTCACTCATTATGACCCCCACATGAAGAACAAGTAGCTTTGTCAATTGAATTGCCTCATTTTTTATATTATGTTGTGATTTACGATAACTGTACAGCTTCATTTTTTACATGTGGATGGAGTTTATGTATTGGTCATTTTGATGTACGGTAAATAAATAAATAAATAAATAAGTAAGTAAATAAATAAATAAATAAATAAATAAATAAATAAATAAATAAATAAATAAATAAATAAATAAATAAATAAATAAATAAATAAATAAATAAATAAATAAATAAATAAATAAATAAATAAATAAATTAATTAATATCAGGTCGGCATCTGCAGGGTATATGACCGTATTGGGCATATATGGCAGTAGGTCACAAATTACATGATTCGTATTCCTGTACATTTGCTATTTCAATTAACCTGATAAATTGGATACCATAGGGGATGTCAAGAGTATGATGTTAGCATGGGTAAGTGCGGTCATTTTTTTAACCAAGTAACAGGGGCCGTGCACTGGGGAGTTTAACCAGGCAATAGAGGCATGCTCCCGGGCATTGCTTTCCGCTATGTACGTATATTTTTCCGGCCTTCGATCATGAATTTTATTCCTACCTTGTTCTGTCATAGAGATTTGTTTCCTTCATGCATTTTAATAAAATCAAAACAACAGAATTTTGTGTAAAACATCAATAACGTCGCGACGCAGCGGAAACAGCGATAAACAACACATCGTGTTTACACAAATCTTCGCTTCGTCCCCGCGCAGTGACTAATCTGCGTATTTCCCTTGCCCTCCGTAAGGAATTTTCACCCCTGCCTTTATCTGTGTTCAGATTTGTTCCATCGAAGTCTTTTTGTGACAATATGATGTGAAAAGTGATCCAATAATCTACTTTACCTTGGCAACATTGCGGACATGAGGCTTGCACATGTGGAACAACGAGTTTGATTGAACAGTAAGCGGCACGTGATCAAATCCACCCAATAACGAGCCTGGAAATGTGCTAAGCGCATTTATAATGCGGTAAAATGATGTCCCCAATTCCATTTTGGGCTATTTATGAAGGGATAGCCCAGTAATATTTTCCTTTACCAATACATGAACTTGTTATATACAAAGGTCAAATTTTGATGTTTCCAGCAGTATCAAACATAATGGCGGATGATGCAAAACATTGTGACCTCAAAGGTGCAAAGTTTCGTGGTTTGTGGTAAATTTTGCGGTTGTAGATCTATTATTCAATTTGTGGTAAAAAAAAAAAAATGGCAGTTGTTTGATTTTTAACCATTTGATAAAAATGTCACAAAATCGAAATTGTCATCATCAAGTATTGAAGTCTGTCCACAACAAAATGCCCACGCTTGCAGGTTAATAACCATTGCGCGCCAGCGAAAAGCTTATGAAGGTTGGCTTGCATTGCGTGAGGTTTGAATTGACAACGGTGGCAACTGGGGTACAAATACATACTGGGTGTGCCCAACAACACTTTGCAAGGGATACCCCAATTCTCTTGATTTCCTGTGAAATAAACTCTTCAGTTCAGAAACATCCATCTTCGTGTAATGTAGCTGTCAAGAAATACACAAATCACATAGGTTTTTGAAGGAAGATGCTACCTTAATTGCAGAGCACACGGGTCTTGCGTAATATAATTAAGGGAACACACAGACTGGCCAATAATACTGTCGCAGGTCAGTGAAGCCATCCCATAAGACTATGCATTTTTTTTTTTTTTTTAAATATCTGGGGTGATGAGCCGATCACCAGGAGGGGGCTTGGCCAGGTGGCAGATGCTTTCTATTTTAACCTACGCCGCCAGCTTGCCGTTGATCCTCATAACAACAATAAACCGCGACAGGCCTTTATGTAATACTTCCAGAACCCAGTACACATATGTCTTGTCAGAATGTGTAAATTACTATACAGTCAGTAATGGCAATGTAAATTTCATATTCCTTGAAGGCAAGAAACGTTCGACTGAGTCGAGTGTGTCAAACCAGCCAGCCTACTAGTGTGACGAAATGAATTTTTTTACCCAATTTTATTCTCTGTGGAAACTTTAATGCTCAATTTTCTATTTACATAACGACTGTAGCACTGTATGTCTAAAGTCTGCGTAGATGGCACCACCTCCTGGCAGGGGTGCTTAATAGCTCTGTGAGGTTTGTAAAGAGAGCAGTTACTATAGCTACCAGTGTGTGTGTGTCCTAAAATCCAAAGAAATCACCACTGAAACATTCTAAGGAAAAATTACAAGATCTTCAAATTAAAGGTAGGAATTGTTTTATAAAGGTTTTGTGCAATATATGGCTGACTTTTAGCTAGCAGAACTATGCTTTAACCATTTCTAAAGTTTTTGTGGTGTGGACTGTATGTGAGCTCACCTTATCTCCACAGGGATGGAAATATCCATTGCTCTCAGGTGGGGGCAATCTATATTCCTACAGAAGTAGGGAAAATTTAGTTTTCTGGTGCAAACATTGCTCTCAAGTGGGACAATCCATTTCTCCCGCAGGTATAGGGGCATCCCGCCTGCATTTCTCTCGGAAAGAGAATCCATTTCTGTGCTGAAAGGAGAATAATTCTTGCAGTACTTGCTCTGTGAGAAGATAACCCATGGACATGGCAGGCACACAGCTCAATGAAATAGTGAGCAAACAGGGGTCTGCTTACATATCTTCCACTTGTGACCAGGTGGAAATACAACTTTGCAGGAAAAGGTGTCCTACATGTTCCATCTGTGAGCAGATGGACATTGCATCTTTTTCTTTGGGGGGGGGGGGGGGGGGTACCAAGTATGTTACTGACTGTTCCACTTGAAGGCAGGTGGAAACTATGCCCTCGGAGTCAAAACAGTATGCCTTTAAAGTGGTGCTAACAACATTACATCTGGTGACGTGAAACCAAATTCCCCATGATTGAGTGCCCAAATTGCATGTGTCCATAGGATTTAAACAGGGTATAGATGCCCATTTCTTGAGACATCCTTCAATTCACGGGTGCGCTTACTTTCGCCAATAACCCTGTCCTGTTATCACCCACAATTACAGGTGTCAGTAAACGTTTACAGATATGTTCAGCCTTCTGCAAAGAATACTATGTCGAGTTCAATCCAAATAAAAACAAGCGGTTGTCATCTGATGTCGTGACTTCATGCAAATCAGTCCAAATGGATGGGAGACAAATTGAAAAGGGTTAAGACCTATGTCCATCTTGAACATGCTGTTGGCGCTGATGAACTTTCATATGATATAAATTTTTGTGCCAGTAAGTTTTGACAAGTAAATATTATAATGGCACAATTTGGTCATACTTTTTCATCCATGTGTTTCAAGTTATTCTAGTCTGATTGTCTGTCCTTTTATGGCTCCAAGCTGGGCGAGTATTCAAGTCCAAAAGTTTACACTGCATGGCGTAAGCTAGACGATTGATATGGAATCTGCCATCACACATTGTACCTTATCACCTGACTTATGTAAAGTATCTCCTTTCGGGTTTCACTTGCACTTCTGCTTCTTGAAGTTCATGCATTAAATAGGCACCAATTAGACCCATTGGTAAAGCTATGTATCAAACTAATAATGGAGGGATAAAGATCAGAAGTTGGTTGATCTTTATATACTTGGTCACCAAATATGACATGAGGAGGTCACAAATGTTAGAGTGTGAATCCTATTGCACTCCTTTGTTGAAGAATGCGCATAGACCTGAATTATTAACAGAAAATGCAAAACACAGGTTATTCGTGAACTTGGTGACATTCGAGATGGCAAGCTAGACTCGTTCTTATATTACATTAAAGTGAAGGAGTCACTCGACCATCTTTGCACTACCTGACATTACTCTCATCCAAGTGCTTAGACACTCACCTGCTGGTGACACTATCTGTTCCCAGTTGTGCTCCTAACGCAACAATCACATTGTGATATTTTCTATTTCTGTATGCTGCTTACTATTTGTTCTTGATATGAAAGTTTACTACGAGTACGATATAAAGATGTGTACATATCAACCCCTGGGGCCGTATTCACAAAGAGTTTAATTAGATCCTGAATTTAATCCTTAAGTGAAAGCCAATGTGCCTTTGAGCCTTGAACTACAGAATCGTTGGCCTAATGTTTGATCTAAACATACAGGATTAAACAATCTATATTCTCTACTGTCATATGAACTAACTTTGGAATTAAAGTTTCCATTTTATTAATTCAATCTTGACTGAATCCAGATTTTAATCCTGCATCCAAAGATTAAATACTGGATCAAACTAAGATTTATTTAATAAAATGAACCTGTATATCCTTAAGTTCATACTGTAGCCTTGAGCACATATTGGCTAGTCTTCGAAGTTTTCATCAAACATTGAGGCAAGGATTAAGTAGTTTAGGGCCCAAGCCACATTAATTTTAATTTTGGGATTAAAGTTGGGATCAGATTAAATTATTTTTTAATATGGCCACAGACGTTTGAATAGCATTATTGGTGTTATCATCCCTTGAATGATAAACACTGACAGAGTAGCGTTTTTTCGAACACTGAGAAAACAGTGAAACCGACTGAAACATGAATACCAACTAATTGACCAGGAAATATCCGCCTTACATCACTGATGGTGTCGAATATAAATCCAACCGGTTGTTAATCTGTAGACAGTGGGCATCTTGATAGAAATGCTAACAGCTCATTACAATGCGAGGAAATGGTGCTTATTTATACAGAAAAAAAACGTGCACAGTAATTTGGGGACATCTTTGTTTGGCGTATAAAATTTCATGGCATGTAGGGGAAAGGAGGCAACACGACATATGCCATTTCGGTGAGTTTATTTGTCGGTCTTCCGTGTTTATCCTCGACAAATCACCGGTCATGATATATCCACTAGGTGCCATGAGGTGTCACTTGATCCTATCACGCTTTACTTCAGGTCATCCATATCTTTACTGAAATTCAATATTTGTTCAGCTCTAGTGTCAGCACGTCTCAAATGAAAACATTTGGTGTTTGTTAGGCGCGACATTTTAATCCCTGTATTATTTGGTTTAATCCGCAGCGTCCTTCTGGATTCAAACTTTCCCTGAGAACTGGCAAAATAACGTCATCATCTGTTACCTGATGGAATTATATGCGTCATTTACATTTCACCACTGTATATATATTGCAGGTTAAACAAAAAAGTAAGTTATTAGTGAACATTAGCGATAAGAGACATAACGATAGAAAAGTCCATTTTGGATATGCGTCTTCTGCTGGACGGGAACAAAGCCCACACGTCTTCAGGTGCTGGGAGGTGCTGCCCTCTTGTTGCAAGGTGCACACCAGCATTACATTTCCAGCATGTTGCGTATCAGAATGCTGCTGCTACCGCTTGACACCTGCATGTTTCTCCGGTTCCGCTGAAGCCACTACACACGAGCAGGAAATAATGTATAACACGGTTTGGGATATGGCTTGCATGACTGTGGTGTGGGCTAAATGTGCAACTTGGGTGCTTGCCTCATCACGCCAAGTGAAAAAGAGTTGTTTTTTTTCAGAAATTTATGTTTTAATACTTCAGTTTATTAGCCGGAAAAGGATACGAACGAGCGTGCAGGATGTTTAATTTACCCATGTTAAGTGAGCGGAGAAAGGTTTTAGATCTGACTTTTTTACAGGGTATAATCTACGCTAAGTACAATTGTTCGTATCTACTTGCTCAAATCCCTTTTTATGTTATTCAAGGACATTTCAGAACCACTCCTCTCTTTTAAATTCCTAGATCACGAATCAATGTCAGAAATTTTAGCTCCTGCCAAGAGCACTCAGGACTTTTAACGCTGTGCCCAACTTAGACATCTTCTCCACCTCTGTCAGTTTTAAAACACATGTATCCAGTTTCTTTTACGGTTAATTCTGACAGTTGGACACTCTTTACATTTTAAGTATTTATTTTGTTCTTACCTGTAATATTCTATGTATTTATGTGTATATATGGTTTTACTGGGTCTGTCATTGGGCCTGTGCCTGTTAACCCCAAGAAATAAATAAATAAATAAATTAATTAATTAATTAACTAACTAATTAATTAATTAAATGAATAAATAAATAAATAAATAAATAAATAAATAAATAAATAAATAAATAAATAAATAAATAAATAAAAAGACAATTACAGTTTTTATTTGAATAACTGGTGTCCTTAACTAGTGTAAGCATTACAGAAACGGGGACTGTTGTTATATTTCATCCACCGGTAGCAAGAGCGGTTTAGATCCCTGGAGACTTCCATCCGATCGGAATACAAATGTACTGCTTGGTGATGATTATTGTAAAGATAAGTACATTTCATCCAGGAAAGTTCATGTCAATATTCTATTCACAAGATGCCAAATTTATGTCAATGTTAGACGTGAGGTTTTATCTGCGTTGAGGATAATCATTTAACTAAAAAATTAAGAAATAGCACTACACATCTTCACATTTCAACAAGCGGTTAGCCGGAATGGAAAAATTGTGTATTACCACAAGAAAGAACACCCTAGCAACCTAGCCCTTGAAACCACCAGCATCCCTGTACTTACATAGGGTATAATAGTTGAGGTCAACCTCTTTCCTCGTAGTTCTTTGGAAAATTGGTGACCAAAGTGCACGGAGGAAAATTATTGACTCAGTGCAGACGTGCTCATGAAAGAGTGAAAGAAAACAGTTAATGAGCGTACAGGTCTTTCATGTTTTGTCCCGGCAGTGTGAGTATAAATGAATTTTACCTACGCCTCACGTGTAAGTCTTATGGTTATGTATAATTTCCTTCCAACGTCCTGAAGTCCCTCTCAATGATAAAACAAGCACATGGACAATTCCCAATGAAAGTCCAAAATAGTGTGCTGACGAACTGTGCAACAAGACTTTTACAAGACAGCATTCTCAGACTTCACAGCTTCATGAATATATTGGTGATTTTTGGTATTTTATCTCCACCTCTGAAACATTTACTGGTTGGGCAAAATGCTAATGTAAATTTGTTTTAGCGTTTGGCTCATTTAGGTGGTGCAGAAATGTATCCCTGAAAAAAAAAATCAAGGGAGCAATTTCAAAACCCTCTACCACAGTGGTGACATCTATATTTTTGTAGTCTGTCACGTTTGCAGTTGGGCTTCCAGTCTGGCCAAAAAAAAACTACTGGAAATTCGGTGACAAAATTGGGAACATTGCAGCCCAGCATAACTCTATTGTTACATATTTTCAATACGTTCATGTACTTTGTCTGTGATTTGCCTTAAATTTAGAGACTAAAATATATGACTTAACAAAAGAAAGAAGCAAACAAACAAAGGAGTGTATATAGACAGACAGACAGACAGACAGTCAGACAGATTGAAATTGATAGATAGATAGACAGATAGATAGACAGATAGATAGATAGATAGATAGATAGATAGATAGATAGATAGATAGATAGATAGATAGATACGTAACAGGCAGGCAAACAGACACAGAAAGACAGATGTGTATAGCTAGATAGATAGCTAGATAGATAGATAGATAGATAGATAGATAGATAGATAGATAGATAGATAGATAAATAGATTGAGATAGATAAACAGACAGATAGATGGTTAGGTAGGTAGGTATTAGGTAACTAGATAGATAGATATGGATGAATAGATAGACAGACGGTTGAATGGGTTCATGATAGATAGATAGACAGACACACAGACAGAGAAATATAAAGATAGATAGACGGACGGACGGGCATACAGCCGGACGGACAGATAGATAGATAGATAGATAGATAGATAGATAAATAGATAGATAGATAGATAGATAGATAGATAGATAGATAGATAGATAGATAGATAGATAGATAGATAGATAGATAGATAGATAGATAGATAGATAGATAGATAGATAGATAGATAGATAGATAGATAGATAGATAGATAGATAGATAGATAGATAGATAGATTTTGGTGTATAACTCCTCCCGTATTACACAATTCCGTATTGTAAGTAGAATGCAGAAAAAAGGGAAAAAAGTTACAGCAGGATGTTGCCTTTTAAGCAAAAAAAAAAGATTGTAATTTTAACCTGACGTTTTAAAGGTGTACCTCAAAAGTAACCACCTAAAATACAAATTATTCGAACTTAGTCTTTGGCCATCATCACTTTTCCCCCAGTGCCTGCTGCACCAAGCAATAAAGTATAGAAGACTATGTTTATATCTGACTTTTTTAAATGAAACTCTTGAAGATTTATGCTGGTAGGGCATATTTCCACCTGGTGTCGAGTAAAGCAAATAAGCCAAGGTCAGATTTTGCAATGCATTGTTAACCTTAACTTTCTATTTTACAAGTGAAGACTACAAACTTGTTTATTTCATATGTTGATCCCTTAGCCTCCAAACACGCTGCAGATTGTAATGTTGATTAGCCAGATAGATAAAATTGTAGTTTATTCTAATGGAAGGTTTTATTACAAACTTTCATAATAACATGACTTTTCGCTGGACGCAAATGACTAATAATATTGCTGTAGCTCTGAGCTACTGTGTCGCGGTCCTGTGTGACACAGGTAGCCTAGGTAAAAAGCAAAGGAAATAAAAGAAAAATAGATGAGGCGGAGAAAACCCTTTTATCGTAATCAGCTCGTGCTGCCATGTGTTCCAGGACCAGAGCGGAGGCAAAGGGTCCACTACACACTCTCGCACAGCTGTGGTGGGCACCTGGTCCTGGATATACACCCCTACCCTCATCGCTTGTAATCCCCACCCATCCCCACCCAAAAAGAACTTTCCTTCATACACCGTATCCCCGCCTCTAAGGCTCAGGCATTTCCCGTGGGGGACCCCACGGGAGGCCTTATCAGGGCTACCATCATTCCCTTTCCTCCCTGTACTCTGACATTCTAATTTACCCTGTCGCAATCTAGCCCTATCAATTCATTTCTTTTCTCCCATCACCCTACCAGGTAGTCCTGCACACTTTTAGTACCTTTTCTGCCTCTCAGAAAGTCACTCTTCAAACTTAAAACCCATGCTACACGTTCCTCTTCCTCTAAACACTGAGCCTCTTCTCGACCCTTGTTATTATAGTCTTTACTGTGCTACTTTCTGATAAATTCTTCTCTTGTCTCTCTATATGCATCACACCACAACAGCCAATGACCCACTGTCTCATCTGCTTCTTGTCTACATATTTTACATTTACCATTACTACCTGTTGTCCACTTCTTTTAATTCTTCTCTTCTCTAGATTGGTCACTCCTGCCCTACTTTGAAACAGAAGCCTGGATCCCTTCTCTCCATCCCAATACACACTTTTCTTTGGCTTTTCTAGTACCTTATACGCTTTAAATGTACTCTTTTCCCTGACTCCTCTTTTCCGTTCTTCCTTCCAGCCCTCTGTAACAGTCCTACCTATATACACTTTCCAGTCATCAACCTCATCATACCCTTTCAATTCATATATCTCTGCCAACTGTTTTATGTCTTTTACCCATCATGTTTGTTCCTTGACTACATCATTGTAAATTAACTTCTCTGCACCACGTGTCTTCATTTACTGCTTGTAGATACCCCCAGTACGTAAGCTTTGCTTTGGCAATTCTGTCTTTGATTTTATTCAACCCTAACTCTCCTAGGACTGCTTCTGTTGCTGTACATGGTGGTCCTCCAAGTATCCACTTTCCCATCTCATTCTAAGCCATATATCATCCCTGGTATTGAAATTCTCTCCCATAATACCTTTGCTGTGTATGTTCTGTTGAAACTGTTCAATGCGGTAGCTTTAATCATTTTGCACGATTCACTTTCTGTTTAATCTTCTCCATCTGATACCTGAACATGCCTTTACCCGTTGCTTTTATCTCAACACCTAGGTATTCATACTCATCACCCTCCCCAATTTCAATAAACTGTTACCTACCTTCTGGAATTTTGAACTGCCAAATTCTCCATTTTCATTTCCATCTTCCGAAGCGTCATCACTTTACTCTTTCCCTAACTAAAAATTCATTGTAAATTCATTTTTGTCATTTAGCTACAGCCTTTGAGGCTTGCACGTAAAAGTGTTTCGCTGTTGATATGCGGGCAATGTGTGGCAGAGAGATAAACTATCTCATAAATGCATCATTCAAGCAGCATTTGTGCTTTAAAAAAAAAGGTTTTAGTTTCCACAAAAAAATATCCACAGTTCGGTTTAAAGAGAGATCGCATTCTTTACAGGGCAGCATCAGTCACTATCTGCTCAAATACACTTAGATTTAGCAGTTTGATGATGTTAGGTAATAGTCAATCGAGCACGATTTTTTACTGTGGTTGGACTTTCTCGGGGGTGTTTTTTATTCCTTTTGAAAAACAAATTCCAGAGGAGCTAAAGCTTAATATAAATTCACGCTTTTTGCGTGTTGTCTTCAGGAATTCGACGGGGGTTTTTTTGCAGGAAGTGCACCAGACAATATGCAGGCAATGATAGGCGAGGGGGAAACATGTAATGTCTTGTTACCGGCGAGGTAAAGGAGAATTCTCCCTTGAATTGGTTACAGCATCCTTACCCCCCCCCCCCCTGAAAAAGTGTAAATTTACACATTTCTACTTTACAGGTTTTGCCATTTTCAAGGGATCACCATTGAATTCATATGCTTGCTTTCATGTGACTTGTCCCTCGCTTTGGTCCAATATAATCTGTGCCCTCTATGGAAGTTTCCTAAGGTATTAAATCATTATGATAGTTTTGTACAAAAGATATTTGCGTTCTATCAGTCTAAAACATAGGATAACTTTAGGCACGGCTTTCATTTTTCGAATAGCCCATATATATGTTTGTATGTCTTTTGCCTTTAAAATTTGGAGTAAATGTGTCATTTACCAAACAAAAAAACAAAAACAAACAAAAAAAAAACCGGAAAAATTAACCTTAGTGCGTGGAAACAAATTTCAAATTTCTAGGAATCCAAATTTTCAAAGTGACTCATGTTTCTAGAAATTATATTAAAAAAAAGCAAAGTTCCTTTTTGCTACGCACACAATTTTATCAATTAGAATGATTATACCTTTCTCTATTTTTCCTAGGTGCTACAAAATTTAATTAAAACAAACTAAATCCATCCCACGAAAAACAAATTGTCGACCGTTCACTCATATGACTTCTTCCTTGACACTTTATGACCGATGTTTACTCTATGCTATTCTAGACATTAAGGCTAATTTTTCGAGTCGTAGAGATGTTTCAGAAGATGAGGAGATAGAATGCACTTTAAGTCAAGAATCCCCATACGAGATGAGCGTGGACTTCCAGCTGATCATAAACCAGATTGTCAGGGTTTTGCTATCATTGTGGTAGGACATCCTGTCTCTCTTGATGATAATTTAACGTAACGTTGTAGCACTGCATTCTGACATAAATAATCTTATGTTACTCTGAAAATGTCGCACTGCCACGACATCAAACTAATAATTTACGGTTTTGCTTTTATTGTGATGTTTTTCGTCTCCGCATCATTTTAAATAACTGAAAGTACTCTGACTATGCCTCTAGAGAATAAATAAGCCATCAAAAGCTTTGACCAAGGTAAGACAAAATATTAAAATTAACATAAACAAGAAACATATATTTGAAAACGAGCTGTATTCACAGATTCGCTTGAAAGTCAAACACCACAATTTTGTTATTATGTGGTGGTAAACCAGGTGTTGCATTATTGATTCAATTGCGATATATGCTACACTCGTATACGGCGCAGCAGACTCATTTTCATATCCACCTTCGTCGCTGTTATCCCACCTAAACCCATGCACATTGCGCCATGTTGTTTCCATTCATTGCAGGTCTGACGCCACGGATTAAGGCCAATGCCGCAAAATTGGGACATAATCGTCTTTGATGGCTTCCAACAAAAGAACTGAGAAAATACGATTTTTTCATTGACACAAAGATTTTTTTGCCAGGAATATCACAGTACGATATATTGTACTCATTCATTCAAATTTGACATTTGACCTTTCAATATCGAATTACCTTCTACACATATTATATACATATATATAATACTTTCACATGATTGTTCCAATACATTGCATTCAAGTCGTACATTACATAAGTTTTAAAAGTGGTTTCCATCGTAATTATGCACTTGGTCTAAAGTTGAAATCATGGGACAAAATGGCTTCTACAGATACACTGTACAGATATAAACAAAAATGGATGGAATTTGTGTTGCGCAATTCTGTCTATCTATGACATACACAGGGAGAGGCTTGTTTTGTTGTGTTTTTTATTTCTTTTTTTGGAGGGGGTGTTTGTTTGTTTATTTGTTTTTTTGTTTTTGTTTTTTTTTTGTTTTTTGTTTTTTTTTTGCTTCTTTTGTTTTGCTTTTTTGTTTTTTGTTTTAGTTTGTCTGTTTGTTTGTTTTGTTTTGTGTTTTTTTTTAGTTATTTGATGTGGTTCTTGTTTGTTTTTTGTTTTTTGTGTGTATGTTGGTTGTTTTGTCTTGTTTTGTGGTTTTTTTTTTTTTTTTTTTTTTTTTTTTTTTTTTTTGTTTCTTGTTTTTTAGTTATTTGATGAGGTTCTGGTTTTGTAAATTTTAGATAACATTAAATACTCCCTTGACTGAAACTAGCTTTTCTGTGGTTCATGTTGAGAGATATACTCTCTCCTGTTCTCTTCTTATGATAAACTGCATTGTAAAGGAATATGACACTGGGCACTTTCAAGGTAGTTATAAGTTTGATTTTAAACCATTCCATGGGCGTTTTGTTATTCATTTCACTATGGTAGTCTGCATCGTTATATTTTCCCAAAAATACAATGTCACAGTCTCTTCATCCTTAATTCCTGCAAGTTGTATTATTAATTGTTGTCCTTTACCAGAGGGTATATTTGGTAGTTTTGACACAGCACTAAGAACGTCTTTTTCTTTGTCAGATGACATTCCACACTTTTGAAGAACTTGCAGTTATGTATTTAGCCCCGAAAAAGATTTTGGTATACGCAGGTTTTATGGGTGTATGTTACCGATTTACCGAGAAATTACACGCGCAGCTGTAACATATCCGCCCTCTGCAACAATTTCATATATTGGCCCCTAGTGCCAAACAATCCCGTAACTCTCTAGAGCTGGAGGTGAAAAAACCACAAAATATCACTTCCGGGAACAAAGAACAGTAAGATTGCACATTGAATATCAAACAGTTTAAATTAAAATTAACTTGTCACTAAAGAGGTGATAAATGACTGAGAACTGATAAATTTATAGATATCAAGGTTTGAAAAAGGTTTATAAAAAAATATCAACATGCACCTCCAACACAAGAGAGTACCGCTGTACGCCGCAACCCCATGGCCATGCCCACTGCCGCCAAAGTGCCCAAACGTCGCCGACAAAATCTCTTGATGCTTGCTTGACGGTGCTTTTGATTTTCTCTTTCAAAGTACATGTTTACTAACACAATGTCGAGTCTTTTGGTTTCATTCATTTATCCATATTTCACCACAGTTGCCGGATGACAAGAGCATGCCTGGCATGCTGCCATGTGTTTTGAAGGATGACATAATACACTCAGTAGATATGCTAGACTTTTGTTGCTGTCAATTATGGAATTACTGAGTCCATGTAATTCTGCAGAAAACCTACAATTAAACCGGATTTGAATTAATGTTTGTGATTCCAGTTTTGCAGACAGTGTCACCTTAAACAAGCACAACCCAATCACAGATTGCCCTGAACCGAAGACAAGAACATAAATGGGCTTCATCAGTCATATGTGCTTCTGTTGTGGTCTTATATCAACAGAACACATGCACCCAAGTGTTTTTTATTTTATTTTATTTTTATTTATTTATTTATTTATTTATTTATTTATTTATTTATTTGTTTATTTATTGTCGTTGTTTTTGAATATTTTGAAAAGCTAGGACCTCATGCACGTGGCTAGACCAATATTTCCGCCATCAAAAGAGAAAAAAGAAACTTAGTATCGCGAGGTAATGAAGTCTCAAAACATTTCAGTTTATTTCGTCATCATATATTCTTTCAATAAACTTTGGTGAATTTATTAGTCTGAAATGTTCTGGCTCTATGGACTTTGGTTTGCATGAAAAAATGATAATGTGACAGTTGACTGGTCCCTTGGGAGCATAGTCAGTCAGAGGTACTTGATTATAAGTTGTTCTGTAACCATGGTAACAATTTGCACATAAACCATGCCTGAAGCATTCACCTTGGATTTCTAAAATAGTTGCTGTTTGCTCCTGTCAGGAATGCTTAGGAACCATAACTTATCGTAAGCCAATATTTAATGAAAGATGACAATTGAAATTGAGACACACACACACAAAGCCTGACAATTTGGTGCGGCAAATGGCCTTTATCATGTTTATTAAATTAGATAAGACAGCTTCTGTCTTTCTTCTAAACAAAAACGTAGATAAAAATGACTGATTGTTATCATTCAATTATGCTATAGTCATAATGCATGCCTCAAGTTTTGACAAAAATGTTTTCTGTTCACGAAAAACATACATAAAACACTAAAACAAAATGCATTTTAGGCCTTACAGATTCTTGCAATTTTAGCCGGAATATATAACAAACCTGAGGTATGATGATAAAATTTGCAAATTAGGACTCTGAGCTCTACCCACCATTGACCGATAACAGACGTGATTGAAACATTTCAAATAAAATTACAAAAGATATTTGATTTGCTCTCAATTTGATCCAAACGAGACAGCAGAGGTCACTCTTTTACACAGATATAAAAAGAAATTTAACGAACATCTGCGAATAAACAATTTTATCATGAAAGCGATAACCAATCGATATGATCTACAATCACATGTTTTCAATGCGAAAACAAAGAAACATCTGGCTAAAAGTTTGAATTATGTTGCATTTAAACACGAACACGGCGGTTCCCCGGCAATCAAACCAACAGAACTAAGCCGGGAGTGTTACACCTCTATCCAGTATTCTGCTACCACTATGGAAATTTCACATTCGACTTCCCTTAATACGATATTATTGTTAGGTACTCGCTTCTTAAACTAGTCAAAAGTGGGAGGATGGAAACCCTTTCAAACAACAACAAAATAATATGCCCTTAAGCTGAGATTGAGAAGGCTGTTTAAAAATATTCGTCGCGTTACTCACCAGCCAAAAATTGGGTTAAAAAGTTACCTCAATATTTAGGAAACGCTGGGTTCCAGATTTCAGAGTATCAGGGGTATGACGTTAGATTTCTTTGCTTTTTTTTCTTTTCGCTGTTCTACGACCGGCAAAATAATTGAATTTACAAGGGTCTTTCAAACAATATTACGTATTTCCTTTGCATCTAAAATACAAAGAACCGTATATTATATGAGATAGCCATCCAGAAACTATCAACGAAACCCAAAGCTAATCACAAATATTAACCTCGTGGGATATAGCTGGATTGTAGCTGGTAAAGTGGCTCCAAAGCCACGGTATTACAACATCATCGTCCTATTTTCAAGTGCACTAAGAAATTCTAGGTGGAGAAAAATGAAGTGAATTCTATCGAGAAAAAAAAATTGGCTACATTGTTATTTTCTTCATGTTTTGTTTTTACGTGATTATGCTAAAATGAGACTCACGATAACGACAGAAAAACTCTATCCAATGAGAAAATGCTGTCAAAGGTATGGCCTATACAAGAAACGCACCATCTTGTGGGTTATAAACGTACTTGGGATGGTGACATAATTAATAACCAAGCTCTGTGAACCCCACTCGATTTTAGGGGTAAAATAAGGCGCCAAAGAAGATTGAACTATGTGCATGATACTAGTATAGTATATTTCTCTTTTAACACGTGTTCTGTATATTGCTGCTGCTTTCCTTTTCGTTGGTCAGGAGCTGAGAAGCCCGCAAAAAGGAACGTCGTTGGCTCAGTCGCAAACTAAGTCTCAATTCAAAGTGATATAAGAAAGCTTGACGGACTATATGATATGCTTGAAAATGTGGTTTACAATGAAAATAGGGTGGATAAATCGTTTCACACACGGACGACGAACACGACCCATTTTCAACCAGCTACGCGTGTTCTAGCCCAGGCATATGATTGGATCATTTACTTTTCGCTCGTGAGCGGTGTTCTGAGTAAGAGATATACAATTCATGTGATGCTCTGGCTCACAGAGTGCAGAATACAGCTGTTGAGGAAATTGACACTTCTCAGCTGTGCACGCAGACAGCTTATTTTTTGCTTGCCCCCTGATATGACTTAAGATAAAACAAAAGTCAATTGCATGTGAACCAGTACATGCATATAACATATATTTCAGTCACCCCACATCTCCGACATATTTTGCAGAAATCAATTCCATGATAGCGCACCATTTTACACTGCTCCATCATGGACTTGGCATCTTCGCTCAAATCGAAGTCAAGGCTCATGACTTGGTAAATAATATTTGGTGCTCCCTCCCTAACGGAACGAAATAACAAGATAATCTTCTCTAACCAGCTCCATTCATTCTGCTCCCGTAATATACACACGTGACACTTTTGTTTAATTTACCTGACATTTGAGAAAGGCTCCTTGAAGGTAGATTTGTCCCCACATCCGTGCTGGAACTTTGTAGGTGGCACTTCTTGGTGGTCCATGGAAACCTGAAATTTCAGCTGCACATTGGTCTTCAAGCACGACCGTCTGACGTAACTTGAGCCTTTGAAATACAATAGGATCTGAAACTGGAGAAACATTGGTTTTTGGTTTTTACAGAACCACCTGGTGTAGGTTTGCATACGTCGAAACCTAAGGTAATATAAACAGTATCAAGGAACTTAAGCTCCAACTCATTATTTTTTGTGATTCTCTTCACAAGCATAATAAATCTCTATGTTAGTGCTCCACGACTGGAAAAATGTAGAAATCTATTATTATTTCTGTTGTGTTGTAAGGCATCAACATGAAAAAACATTGCAAATACATTTATGTTAAACATTCCGTAATATACTTCAAAAGGAATCACAGTTTACACAAATTCTCGTTCTATTGAAACTGCGCAACAGGATCTAAAGATGTTGGATACAGTTATTTATTTATTTTTATTTGTTATGTTGCTGTCTGTTGTTTTCTTCTTCTTCTTCTTCTTCTTCTTCTTCTTCTTCTTCTTCTTCTTCTTCTTCTTCTTCTTCTTCTTCTTCTTCTTCTTCTTCTTTCTTTTTTTGGGGGGTGGTGGTGGTTTTTTTGTTGGTTTCAAATACAAATCTCTCTTCTCTTTTATTCGCTTCTCTTTATATGTTCCGTACGAACCATATAAATTAAAAAGCAGCATTAAAGCCTTCAACCCAACATGAATAGATAACGTTGCCTAGCAAAACTCTGGCAATTGGTGCAGTAAATATATGCAAGATACATTAAGTGGGAAAGCTGTTGTGTGATACATTGTCAGCCCTTAGGATTCTTATAGATACATATGGTCCATCGTCCCCCATGTTAATGCTAAGAAGGTCATATTATTGGACTGAGTCAACAACCTTCTTCGGCGCACTCTGGAGTCTGAAATATATGTAGATAGATGGATAGATAGATAGATAGATAGATAGATAGATAGATAGATAGATAGATAGATAGATAGATAGATAGATAGATAGATAGATAGATAGATAGATAGATAGTGACGGGTTATTGTATTCTGCAACATGAATCTTCAAGCACATGTATCTATTCATAAAAAATATTGCACCATAAGAAACGTTAGAATGGTGATTAGATTTTGCTTTTTTCCCCTAAAATTCCAACTCTATGTTTTGTACTTAGCACGTTTCATTTGTGACAATCCGACGTTAGCTTGTAACGTTGCGTGTTGGAAGCAACGCACCTGGATTGGGAGCTATATGCACAACTGGATCCGTTTGACCGACGTCTTAGCATAAATCATGTATATGTTGAAACGCTACAACATGTAGCTCTGGTACGAATATTCTGGATGAACAGACCTGGCATATCAACCTTTGAAGTGAAAGCAGACTATGCTGAAATTGCTGCTAAAACCAGATGTAGCTATCCCTGCTTCCGCCAACACATGTTTTACCCAATCTGCTGCAGTATTTGAAACAACTGGATTGTGAAGTGAAACAAAACACAGAAGCAATTGTTTCTTTCGCGAGGCACAAACTACCCGACTGAGCATGCAACCAACTCAAGTATATCTTTGACCAACTGACCACACACCAAAGCAGATTCACATTAAGAGCTGACTGATACAGTGTACAATTACTCGACACTCAGGTAGTTAGGCACACACCATAACTAATTCCATCTTGCACAAAACCTGAAACAAACAAAAAATCAAAATTAAATGAATCAATTTCTGATTATATGCCGTGAGGTTTTAATGCAAATAAGATTGCTCACTTTTCAGATAAAACATACCCGTGTTACTTTTAGTTGGACTAACCATAGCTCAGGTAGACCTAGAACAGGGAACGGGCAAAGGATGTTGAACATTCTGTCAAAAAAATTACAGTGGTTGGATGCCGCCTTATCACCTTTTGAAAGTAAAGCGAAGAGCTATCAAAATATAAGGTTATGTATTGCAAATGTTCATAAAAGAATCTGACTGACAGTTAACAATATCTGCCACGGTAGCTGAAAGTGTGAAAACTTCTCGTTTATTACACCTACAAGCGGACCCTTCCTGGCTTACTTGTAATACGCCTCTCCTGACTGACCTACGAGCCTATTATAGGGAGGATTAAGCAAGCTGCTTCTTCTTAAACTCTATGATGCCAGATAATTTTACACTTTTCATGCTGTTACATGTAGAGCTTGGTATTGTAAATGGGAATTTTTATTACTTTCCACTTTCAGAAAATGCATTGGGATATCTCATGTCATTGGCATCAAAGCTGAAAACAAACATTTTGTTTGCAAAGCACTCATTATGATTAACATATTGGCTCCTTCTTTTCTCAATTTGTCAGGCATCGTAAGATGAGACAAATAGAAAGAAAACCATACGCACTCACTCAATTCCATGGAATTGGAAGCGCTTCCATTTCTAAAGTGCACGGATTCTATTACAAATTAATGTATCTCTAAAAATTTACAATTGTGTCTTCCAGCAAACCCATATTAAGAAATGAGGGTGCGGTTTCCAATCGCACACATACTCATGCTTGTTGGCGGTTGCTCCATTTTCTCATTTACTCTTCTCGGAAAGTATTATGTCATAACCATGGTTTTCCTCAATAGAAAATAACAACGAAGATCTTGCCATGATCTTCACAAAAGTTTTGTTATACTCTCTTTCCTTTCATGATGTAAACCCAGGTTGTTACCTTGTGCATTCCTGAATGAACGTGGCAATTCGATGTTTTCATCAGAGATCTCATTCTACAAAATGATGCTTATATTACCCTAGTATTGAACATCAGATTCTGTCGGGTCCAGTGACTCTGTAATCTGAAACATAGAGATGCTGCCCCAAACCTGACAATCCAGACCTAAGGAATATGTGTCTATCAAGATATTTGAGCTTGCTATCTTTACTGCATTTCCAATCCTTAGTTCAATAATCTAAAACAACCATCTCGACCCTATTCTGTATGCCTGATTCAAAACACAACAGACCCAGTGACCCACCACAACATATCCTGAGCGTCTGTATCTCCTCAAAACTGGGTCGCAATGTACTTAACCAGCCTTACATTGGCATAGAATGCCCCAGCAGTGTCCTTAATTCATTTGCCATATATATATATATATATATATATATATATATATATATATATATATATATATATATATATATATATGAGTGTGTCTTTGCATGTATGTATGTATGTATGTATGTATGTGTGTATGTGTGTTTGTGTGTGTGTGTGTGTGTGTGTGTGTGTGTGTGTGAAAACAGCATCCAAGGTGTAGATCTGAGCTATGGCTTTCAAATTCATAGTTTTTCTGGGATACATGTACACCAAAGATTATTCGATGCAAATCTTGCTCTTAACAGCATTTAATATCGGATTGCATCATCACAGAATTGTTGCTGTAGCATGACGTAAAGATCGGGTTCCCATTTCGTAGAGAACTTCCTTCGCAGATAATCATTTGCTTAAAATCATACTCTACCAAGTAAGAAATCATTGACCGGCTGTAGAGCAAATTTGCGGAGACAAGCCAGTTTACAAACAAAGGAATCTCTTAACAGCATAGTCTGTGAGACCTATACACGGTCGAGTGTACTGTCAGAAATATGCTTGGTCCACCTGAGAAACAGCTTGGCCAAATTCCTCTGAAAGTGGAGTTTTGTTATGTTGAACGGGGATTTGGTCCGACAGAAGCATATCCTATGGCCATGTGAACTTCATTTATAAAATACTGCTGAAATTAATATTATATATATATATATATATATATATATATATATATATATATATATATATATATCCAAAGGTTGTATTTTGTGATTCAAATTTGGGGTTCCTTTTTTATTTTTTATTTTTCATTTTAGTTTTTATTTCATTTTAACCTTTTTTTTAGATAGCCGCTATTTGCAGACCTAGTTGATGAAGATCGCATATCTATTTTAGGGTAACAAGGTTTCAGTTGTATATACTTATGTGAAATGGACATTGATAGGCATAAATATGAAACAAATTATGAATCATCCTCACTTCACAAAGCTACTATTATGATATTCTGGTATAATCTATGATTTCTCTTCCTTTTTCTGAAGTTAAGAATCATTCATTTATCTCTTACAATTTCCATTCCTTTCTATTCGCGCTACAAGTAGTAAAGGACGATCAATAACGAAAAGTGTTGTTGTTTCAAGCAATCTGTGACGCCATTACAAGTTTTTCCTATCGACGAAAGAGTCGTGTTACACGTTTGAGTATCGGCAACATATACCCGCCAAAGGTCAGCTGTACAACAGTGAGATTAATGGAATATCATGTTTGCGTAATTAACAAGTCCCCTTAAAATAAGTCGCAATTACCTGAAACAAAATAAAGTGAAATTATACGTACACAACATCTGACAAAGAAACCGTACTGCTATTGCAGAATTTTTCAGGGAATGGATTCGCGTGATTAAATTATTAAAAAACGACACGAATGTCCAGAAGATAGTTACATTGAAAGTCTAGTCTCACATGCTTTGTACACATTAGGGCCCAAACATGTTTTGGTATTCTCTGTTCATTTATCAGCAATGATAGACCAGGTGCACGTTCGGCCCTCGTGCTGTGGAATGTGCTGTACGAAGTTCTGGGCTCAATCAGATCATGATTGCAAAGAAAATCGCAAGTGACGAACGCACAACTTGAATATCCAAAGAAAGAGGAAAAATCGTGCATCATATTAGTACAAGCTCAGTAGCCTAATGAAATGAGCAGGATCTATGTTTGGTTACGTAACACACGTGTTCCCTATGTTATGTACTGTCATTTCCAAAACTCAGCATGTTTGTTACAGCCACTTTTAAGTGTCATAAATAAAAGAAATTGAAAGTTTTGACTGGATATACAGTATGTGTACCTTGTTTAGATAAGATAATTGATACCATAAATGAATCTCTCCATAAGAATTGCACCCATGGAGTGAGCATTAGATGGCTTTGCCACCAAAACTCAAACGTTATCTGTGAGTAAGAACTGACCACGTCAGGAAGCGATGATCGCCACTTGAGTTTGAGCATGGTCCAAGATTTGATAATACTAATACTTTAAGCAAGCGATATATAGTAATCGGCCCCGGATGTAGAAAGTATGCAGGCACTGCTTTTGAACTTTTCCACCTAAATCTGGGTCTTTGAAACAACGGTTTACCTTGAAAATACGATTATGCCAAAAAAAAATATGATGGATACCCGTGTTTGGATTTTTGACCCAATGAATGAGGTACTCCGTGTGTCAGCTCTTCAGTTTTTTTGGTTTTTTTTTGTAACCATTGCCTGCGATTTGTATTTCACGTCTGCACTGTACTCCAGCGCATCATGATAAAGGAGGTATGTAACACTCGACATGTTCTGGCAGCTCGAAAAGCCAGTAGAAGCGCAGAACATGCGCCCATCTCATAATATTTAAAATATGAACAGCAATGTTTTGCGGGAATCATTGTGAAGCCATTATGTCTTGAAACTATAGTTATTCTACAAGAATTGTTTCCTTGAGCCCAAGAGAAACCTACATGAACACAATTTTGTTGGGACGTTAATGGTATACCTTTTTAATCAAATGGTTATAATCTGAGTTTCAACTCAACTGTCAATGAGTAATCTTGTTCCCTTTGACACTTTGCAATCACAGAAAAAATGACCAAGCGTCTCTGTAGCTTCATTACAAAATGTATCAAGTGCTCTCTCCTTTATACCCATTTTACACAGTCCATTATTTGTAACTATATGTCGCTGTAAAAAAGTATTCCGAAAGACTCTTTTATATGATGATATAGAACATTTATAAATCTGCAAAGAACATTTCTTTACATACTCATCCTCAAGGCTAACCATTAAATATTCCATCCATCTTTTTCATAGAAGACTTCCGGCCTTGGTACTCTCCCTTGAAAAAAATAATAAAGCATCTTGGACAATTTTTCTGTTTCAAACATTTCTCAGTCAAATACTTGGAATTCTCACTTTGTTGATAACCTCCAGTATTACGTTGCAAAATTTGTTGTTTCCAGTCATTTGGTATTTCATGTAATGTTGCGCTTCTAGAAAAACGTGAGTATTTGTGGACGATTTATTGCCAAAAACTGTACAGAATGGAACTATCCAAATTTACTTTAACAAGAGAAACGGCTGATTTGCGTAAGCGTATGCGTTGATTCCCCATGCATACCCGTTACAATATTCGACCAGACAATTTGGCTCTAAATTCAGGAGCCAGAGAATATTTCCATGGATTTATTTTATTTGCGGCCTGTGAAGTGTTGATTGCAAAGAGTTTGCCAACAAATGCGCCAACTGTCTGCGCAACAAAAAATATATGACGACCTTGGTGTTAAGATGGTCATCTGGGGACGCCCGCCAGAAGCCAAACTAAACTTCATACACCCACATGGGAAGAAATAATTGGTATGTCTCCAGTGAAGTTGCATCAATAAACTCGGGCATATAACATCTTTGCTGCATATTCCAGACATACACTTGGGACCTTTATATTGTTTTTTTTTCCTAAATTTATGTTTCTTAGAAGTTCCTATCACTAAGATCTCTCGGGATCTTCACAGAAAACAGCTGAATGACAAAGAACTCTGAATATATTCAGGAACCGTCAATATGATAAATATATTTTCTTTGATGTATATGCCATCCATGTATTAGGTTTTTAACATCTATTGCCGGCTAAATAATAGCAAGGTATATGTGTCGGCCTATAGCCTTATTCAGATAGCTCATACATGAATATATATATATATATATATATATATAATATATATATATATAATATATATATATATATATATATACATTGCGGCATACTTATTTCAAAAAGGGGTCAACAAACAGTTAGTACATTACTTGAACTAAAAGAAAAAATATACACCACATGATTAAATAAGCAAAGATACGGAACTGATAGAACAACCGCTATAGTCTGTCATTTTGCAAAACGCACCACATGAGATGATCACAGAACGTGGGACTAAATCCCAGTCATCCAACCGAATCTGGAACTAAATACCACGGCAAATCGTTCATGGTCAATGCATCGGACCGAGTCTTGCGCTCTATGATACTCGATCACACTTTAAGTAAAAGCCTTACGCCATGTGAAATGCTAGAAAAGCCTAGTTTACTGTTGATTACGGTTGCTTACTAACTTTTGCTATCTCCAATATACCGCGCATGTGACGTATTTTCAACTAACGCTCACTTGCACAGTTATGCAGATACCTGATTGGACCATGCATAATATGACGTCAACATTTCACTTTCCTAAACAAGTTAGGTTGCCTTATTAGACACATATTTTGCGTCGCATGGTGCCTTTTTGAATGGATCTATACTGGTGAAGGCATACGGACAAGTATACATCAGTGGACGCAGCTTTTCATTCGGATCAATATGCCAATTGTTACCCATGGATTAAAAAAGAAAAATGCAAACAAACAAAACAAAACAGAAACCAAGGCCAAACAAACCAAAAAGTGTAAAAAAAAAAACCATATGACAGTATGTGCATTTAACACACCTGTCTATTACCCTAAATATGAGACACCACAATTCAAGATCAGTCCTGTAACAAATAAGATATACAGAACCCATTGTCTGAGTACTCGTTCTTTGCCTTCACCCACGCTCATATTGATATTAAGACTTATTCTACACAGGTAAATGTACTAAGTCTTTATTTATAACTAAGCAATGTCATTAAAGTTAAACTAAATGTCTTACTCATATTTTCCCCTGTTACTGTAATATTTCAGGTCGACAAAGATGTAAACGCGACCTCCCGTGAAATACAAGTAACCCTGTAAATGGAATTGCATAGCGTTGCATGTGCAGGTATATTTTCCTCCACACCCATGGGAGAAAAAAAATACATGTGGCACCAATTGCTGCTTCATTGAGCTGGCATCTCAAACAGTTCAGCAAACGTTGAACTCGGCCGGCAAAAGCATTTAGCTTTTTGTAGAGCAAAAGGCTCATACAGTATATACGAACGTCTGTTTGAAAATTATAGCACAACAAGAGAAGAAGGCTCCAATGGAGTGATCCATGTATATTGCATACAGGTAGGTCCAGAAGCATTTCACCCTTACGAGAGCCCTTCAGGTGAGACCACACACACAAGTGAAGACTTCCATAGCTTCATTTCCGTGACAAGAACATCAAAAAGTCTAAATAATTTATTTACCCAGAAATCTACTCTTAATACTGCAGTTAGGCGTTGTGTTTACATGGCGCTGCATGCAGACATTTGACCAAATCGTCAAATACCCTTTAAAATATGAAAAGGAGCTTTGCAGCGTGCGTTATTATATGATATTGTAGTCTTCGATGGGATTTGTGAAGAAGCACCTTTTTTTTCAAAATTTCCTGAAACCGGCAATTATCTCCGACATGTGACTTAACTCTTTGAGCGCTTTATTTTGAACTGAGTCTGAGTACTCACAGCGCGCCGAGGAAAGCTGTTGACCCTGACATTTATATCCTACGGGACAAAAGGCAAGGTGGTATTTGAATGAAATGTCTATATACAGAAAGAATATTAATATAGTATCCCTTTGATAATTCGGACAATTTCCTATTAAGTACTTCGACTTCAAGCGCAAATGGCATGTGATGAGTTACACAATGAAAAAAAACATCACATGCAAGGCAAGGTCTGTCTGAAGCACAACACATGTTGGTAAGTCTGAGGCAGAGCCTATCATGCGAATTCAAGTCTGGAGTAGAGAATGACGTGAGGTCTAGTTTGAAGCAGAGAACGACGTGAGGTCAAGTTTGAGGTTCAGAATAACATCTCTGAGGTGGTGTATTGGACTGACTTTCCTTGTTGTGATAACAGTATAATGTCGACAGAGAGGTTTATATTATAAAAATATTGGCTATAAATGAAAGCCAACTGAGAATTTGCAAGTTTATTTACAAATAATTTGACAATTGATACAGCAATCCAACGTCTGCCTCAGGCGATAGTTATATCCAAGTACAAATTCGTATACCTTGCTTGACAGAAAAAAAACCCCAACTTGCAGCAAATTATGAAGACAAATGTGTGTTAGTATTTGGTATGCATATCTAAGCCATTATGTAGTAGCGCGAGCACCGAAAGGTCAAAGGTCAGTTCACATATCCACTCCTCCCCACAGCACGGGCTGTAATCTGCACACAGAGGCATATGCTTGACTCAACTGCATTTTAACGAATATACATATACATTACTGGCTTTGTGCACTTTTTTCTAGTTTTGCTGACAGAGAGAAATTGGATGTTCCAAGGAAAAATTGATATATTGATAATGTCGGTTTATTAGTCTAGTTGATTGCTATGGTTAAAACAACACCTCCAAGGTAGAATTTTCACGTGTAGAGTGACACAGAAAAGATCATATAGAAACATAGGACCGGCGAACTGTTTTATAATAGTTAACATATGCAGCACTCCAATCCTGAGTGTGGTAGTCCAATCCTGAGTATGGTAACGTGTCATCGATGGTGGGTACGGTCTTCTATATCTCTGTGCTCGTGTCGTAGAGCCTAAAAAGTATATTACAAATTTACGACTGGTGCGATCTCGGATTTTCATCTTATCACTCTTCGTGTCAATCACAACGAAACTGGACCCGTTTAAAATGCGCAGAACGAATCTCACTTGTTGCAAAAGGAGATTTCATTCAAGGACCAGCATGGCTATTTTTCCGGAGAAGTAGAAGTCTAAATGAACAGCATTTCCTAGCATCTTTAAGCGCATTGTGTCCAAATCACGCCGACAAAGTTGTTGACTTCACACAAGACAAACCTATAAAAGGGGCCAACTTTAAAAACATGTGGCGTTTCTCACAAAGTGTCAGACATTGATGTATCTATCGAGGTACAGCGCGTACTACGGGAGACAGGAGAGCTATTTTGTATGATTCTATTCACTGGTCTGGGTGTGTGGGGCTTTTCTTTTTTTTTTTTTTTTTTTTTTTTTTTTTGTTTTTGTTTTTGTTTATGTTTTTTTTTGTTTTTGTTTTGTTTGTTTG
>OZ026623.1:60772553-60777553 GCA_964020975.1 Hermodice carunculata | reverse complement strand
TAGCCCACGCGAGCGCATGTGTGTGTGTGTGTGTGTGTCGTGTATGTATGCGCGCGCGTGCGTGCGTGTGCGTGTCTCTGTGCGTTTTCAGCAGCGGCGGTGCAATAAGCAGGTATAAGTTTTTGTCACCATACCTACTTGCCGGCATTACCATTTTGCAGCACCAACACAAGCTTGTTACATTCGACCTACTGTAGCAGTTTAACAGAAGAGCAATAAGCAGAAGTGTCGAAATGCATCTCTGTTACATAAGAGCCACAGCACATGGCTTTACAACCATATGCATAAAATACCTTTTTAGCATGCGGAAACTATATTACGATATTCAAGATAGTTCGATTATAAACGTTTCTTTATCTTGAAGCCTAAAATAATTCCAGAAAAAGGCACTGACTGAACATATGGTAATGCTGGTTTGCTTCATCCTTATTCAGAATTTTCTTTGGCGCCAGATGCTTTGAAATTTGCAAAGAGTTAATATCACTATCACGTCAGAAGATTTTCTTATGAGGACTATCCGATTTTCAAGACTGTTGCGTATCTTATTATATGATGATGAAGGTTTAACCCCCTTCCAATGCAACTTGTCGCTAGCCATTGCAACTAATGAACGAATATGATCTCTATTGGGATCGCTGTTGATCTGTAATAATTCTGCAACTACTGATTTAAGACCAAGCATGCTGGTGCTGGAAAGAAAGTGTTTCTTTCTTTTTAATTTGTTTATATTTTATTTGAGCTTTTTTTAAAATTTATTTTCTTGGGGTTTTTTTTATATAGTTTTTTATGGGGTGGGTGGTCTGGTTTTTTGCTTTTTTAGTTTGTTTTTTTCATTTTATTTTATTTTATTTTTGTTTTCTTTTAGTTTGTTTTGTTTTCTTTTCTTTCGCTTTGCTTTTTTTGTTTTTTTTCGTTTTTAGGTATTTGTATCTGCAGTCATTCTAATTCAAGTGACCTGCACATTCCACAGAGTAAGTGCGAAAACAGTTAGCATTTCGAATCCCAACACTACCTTATTTTGCCAGATTGCCTTATCTTCACACAACATTGTTGTATAAGCCAGACTATTGCTTTTAAACAGTCTCCTATTCTCGCTCCACCTGTCAAAATTAGGCGCATTATTGGGCTAGTAGGTCCCCTTTGCTTTGGCAGCAACCCCACATGGCCACTGAAGCACGCCAAGCCTCCCGCCCCGGCATCTTTTTGCTTCTCGGTAAGAAACCTCTGACACACGTGTACAGGTTCTGAAGAGATCCCCCTAAGTTTACAACATTGACCAGGAAGACCTGTAACTATCGCGCGCCCGCTCGTCGCTTAATTTAGCAAATAATGGCAGAAGCGCCGTAGGATCAAATATCACTAACTCTGAGAACGATTATCTGCATAGTTTTCCTTGGGCATTATGGGATAGCCCGCGTCTGTGAAAAACACAGACGACGGTTCCAGAGGCAACGGAGTTATATAGCGCACACATACTAACATCGAAGGTACCACGAGAGGAACCCTGAAAATTTCGGCTGCATCACAATATTTATTTGCAGGTTTTGGAACTGCATAATTTTAAGGATAAGAAAGATTGATGCTAACACGACGTAGAATATAAAGGCAAAAAGTGAAAACTTTGGACACAATTAAGGTAAGCTTGTATTTTCACCTGAACTACATGAGCTCATAAAGAGAACTTTACAGCATCTCAAGGTTTTATACCCACTTGATGTATAATTAATGTTTAAATTCTGCCCAGCCTTCAAGTTTAAAATCAGTTCTGCACTTCATCAATAGCTCTAACTTTCAGGGAAATATCAGTTAAATACAAGTTAAGAAATGGCGTATAAAGTATACATTACCATACATAAAACGCTAGAGGACAGGAGGATGGGACAAGTAAGTTGGTCGTCATTTTCAGTCCATCCACAAACTCATAATTCCCAAAACTTTTTACTGATGGTACGCCATAAAACTTTTATGTAGTATCTGTTAGTGTGAAAGTAGTCCATGTAATTAGCTCACCGGAACATAATGCATGCTTCTGTCACGTATATGTTATATTTTGTTTTTCTTATACGAAACTCAGACAGAAGCAAATACAATTGGGTAAGAGAATCACACATGCGCCCCCTAGTAGATGATTTATATAACCAGATGACCTTGGCGTGCTTGTAGCAACAATGGCTATTGAATCAAGATGTTTCCATCAAAAATTCTTCCTGCAGATACAAATTAGAAATATGAATGTATGATGCAATGTGGGGTGGGGGAGGTAAGGTATTTCTGTACGGGTATAACTGTCCTGTTCGTGCTGTCTCTGAAATTTGAATTTCTATAGCGTATCTCAGAACCGGGGGGGGGGGGGGGGTTGGGGAGGGGGAGATATTTTTTAAAAAGTTCCTTAGCGTTTATTGATGATCATGCTGCTGTTTCCTTTGAATATATATATTTATTGTACGTGCTATTAACGGTAGTTTTACCTTATTACATTTTATGTTCGGAACGAATGGGACTCGAACCTGCAACCTTTGGCACCAGTCGCCTAGCTGAAATGGGAAATGATTTCTGTCCGTTTTATCGTTAATAAAAAGCAACCCCTGGCCTGTAAAGCAACTCATTGCGGTAGGACAATTTTGATATCCGAGTGGTTCTAATAGATATGATGCAAATGAGAGTGTGGGCTGTCTACATTTTGCACCAAGCGTCAGACAATCATCAAATTTTTCAGCACCAGGTTTTGGTTTGAGTCAACAGCTTTCCTCGGCTCGCTTTGGCCGCATTGCACCCCAAGCAATCTGAGAAAAACTGTTGACCCGAACCGTTGTATTCTCTGGAGCTATAGGCATGTTTGTACTCGAAAGAAGGTCTTTTAACATGCAGTATGAATCTAACATCCTTTTCAGAGCAGAGAGCAGTTCCTTTGTTGTAGCAATAGTTCGGTTTAAGTCACAGTTGGCATTGAAAAGAGTCAATTATACATACCCATTTCATGCAAAGTTAAAGCTCCACACGACAGATTGCTCTGTATTTTGCTGCACTGTACGGAACCCAAATGTGGTAATCCCAGTTGTAATTTTCCTAGAGGGTTAAACGGTCTGGCATAAAGGAAATGTGGATCTCATTCACTGTATATTAGACGCTTGTTTTCACGGGATGTTCCTTGAAAGACCATAAGATTGCCGGTATGACAGTGCACAATCCCTGATCCCCAACCCCGAGTGACGGGGGCGGGGGGGGGGAGTAGTGATAACATGACATAGTGAAATGGAAAATGTCACAAAAGACAAAACAAGACACTTACTACCAGCTCGTCAAGGTAGGATGACTGAATGCCCGAAATTCCAGGAACAACGTCCTCACGACTCAGACTTCCTTCATTTTCAACACTAAAAATAAACAAAGTGTATCCGTGGCATAGTATAATAATACAAGAATAATAAACCACATCAAATCTCTGTAAGAAAATAATGTAATGTAAATAAAGTAACTACATGACATACTAATATACAATGCGAGAATAATAAACCGCGTCAAACTTGTGTTTTACCAATTGGTGGGGGACCCGTCCACGGTGGCAATTGATGCCCCTGCTATGTGAAACCAAGCAGAGTATGTGGTACACATATTGTGAAAATTATGGTAAAAGTAAAATCGGGTGTATTGCAGTTCGATGCATATGCGATGAAATACGTTATCGATATATATATATATATATATATATATATATATATATATATATATATATATATATATATAGAACAACCACGGTATTCGATGCCAAAACAAATTTGGGGCTTTAAAATATAATTTGCATGTGTACAATAGTATATTGCTTTTGCGGGACAAAAAGCCACAGCACCCTATACTCCATCCACACACACACACACACACACACACACACACACACACACCAGAGGCAAAGTAAAACTTTTTTTTATTTTTAGAAGTGAACTCCTGTGAACAAACAGCAATATCATTTCTATTTTGGTAATTGGGGTCTCGTGGAGGACAGACCATTGCTTTTTAATGGGAAATTTGTTACAATTTTATATTTTTTATGCTCTTACAGGCAAAAAAGGTGTTGTCTATTCGATGTAAAATAGAAAATAATGATCATGATATCCGTACAGGCAGATAGTCAGATATTGCAAATGATGTAAAGCCAAATTTTAATTCTTTTTATGTGTATGATATTCCACTAACTCTCCGTTTTTTTCGGAGACGCGATGCTCTTTAATAAGACTTGTCTTACTGGGACGTTATAACTTGCTAAGCTTTTTTGCGCATTTCAGCACACTGAATATAATAACGTTTAAATAATATCTAATGTAATATATATTATGATCAGCTTAACCAATAATATACTGAGTCATCCAGATTGTTTTACCCCTTTTCCGCTTCGCCACGAGAATATTATCTCAAACAAGATTTTGCAATTTACGGCTTTAATACAAATCAAATATATAGAAAAGTCAGTGGCCAAATTACGACGAGACAAGTCGAAGACGTCGTTAAATATGACGGGAGAGGGGGGCACGAAGGCCCGTTAATTCCAATGCAGGACTTTCATATTACTTGCGGTGCTGCTTTAGCCCGTATCACTGAACAAGAAATACCCGTCTATACAGGCATATATCTGTGCCAAACGTAGCAAAATATGTTGTTTTCGCCAAACTAGCAACCTGGATAAAAGTCAGCTGTTTAATCTGCCGCAGTCATGCTCCCCAAACACACTGAACCCGATATAATTGATCGGACTTTTGGAATAAGTGTTCTTTATTACCGAAATGTAATTACCACCCTTGGTTTTCCGTCAGTATGTCCGTGTCATGGAGGCTGGCTGCCACGATTGCTTGGTGACTGGGCCAGAGATAAAGTCGGGGAATTAATATACACGCCCATATTCCGGCACCCTGGTAGCATGTTCCTGGTAGGATAACTGGGCTCTTAACGCATTATTATCTTTCGACTAATAGCCTGACATCTACGTTTAGTGCTTTGAATTTCGACAT
>OZ026623.1:60762553-60767553 GCA_964020975.1 Hermodice carunculata | reverse complement strand
GAAGGTTCGCAGTACTTTTTTCCGTCAAAGTACTTTGTGAAAGCACTTTAGAACAAAAAAGAGAGATGTAACTCAAGACGCCTCTAGGCACCAATTGATGGATCCTGGCATTTAGAGGGGGCGCTGGCAAGTGGCCCAAACATTTCATATCTTTGTTCTGCAGAAGTTCTGAGAGGTTATCCTCTCCCAAATAAAATTGAAAATTCAGCGCTAAAATTTGATTGAAGAAAACTTTTTAGAAGTGTATACTTACACTTTCACAAGGACACATTTCAATGATCTAAAGGACAGTCTTAAGAAATAAAAATTTCAGTACATAATTAAATTTAAAAAGTGGATACAAATGGATCAAGGCTGGACATATCCCCTTGATCTCACCGTACGTTCGTGCTTTGGCGCCGGACATCCAATGTGCTGCTCTGGGGGAAAATTTCCTCCAAGAACTGTGTCAAAGAAATCGTGTTGTATGCATTATGTTAACATCCCTTACAGTCTTTTGTCTCACACATGTTCTAATTTGAATTTGATACATGTTCATTTGTGCAACGGACTGTTCTTCATGGGAAGCCAAACGTTGCCTGCCATCATCTTTATTGATTTGCCCCAAATTAGACATATTTGAGGCAATTGGATATGTGAACATTAAGGAGGATCCACGTCATTTATTGCTTGATTCCTGACGTAACCTCAAATTAGGATCGAACAAATTTACTCCATCTCAACCGCATAAGACAGACACACAAAGCCTTCGAAAAGAGAAATATCATTGCCAGTGTTTTGAGAAAGATCAAGCAGGTGCTTGATTAAATTTGCTTGCTGAAGGAGAGCTATTCTGTATTTGGGCGACACAATGTTTCGCTTTCACCAAGACCTAATTACAAGCACTATTTTAGCACTTCCGCGTAGGAAGTGATCGATTACATCTGGCTCGAGTTTGTCGTTCTTCTTCTGACATTTTGCATTATTTGGACGTGATGATTTCATACAGCAGTTAAAACAAAACAGAAACGTCTGTTGTTGATTTTTTGCATTAGTGCAACACAGCTGGGCTCAAATTATAGTAGCGACAGGGAAAATGTTTACTTATTACCGTGATACTTCGTAGCCTAAACCGGTCGATAAAGAATGGCAATATAAGTGCAATTTTATTCTATTATTTCTTATATTATATTTTTTTATTAAGTCGTGTGAAGATAGGTAAATTGATTTGCTGTCGTAGACGTAAATGATGATATATGAGTTAAATCCACACACCTGAATGTATGTTCCACACGATAACAATTTCTAATTAAATATAATATTTGATGCATGTATTGTAATTGCTATTGCGCAGAATCTATGCAGAACTCTGTCGTCAGCTCATTGCAACCTCTTCAAATGTGTTTGTCGTGTCTTGGTTTACGATAAAATGAAGGCAGAATGTCCCCTTAATATATAATCGAACTTTTTAAGACGCTGAACTGCAATAGTTAATTAAGGGTAGCACACAATGTTTGAAAGGGAATTGGCTACAGAGTTATCCGGCAATCGCTGGTCGCCTTTCACTGCTCTCCCCACTTACCTTATCACTCCTACCTCTTGTAGGGACGCATTCACGTGTATAGCTCCGACTTTATTTTCCCCCCACATCCTATAAATATTTATTTCAAGGATCCCGAAAGCGTATTGTTGGCACCACGGCGCCACTTTTCCCAAACCACACATGTCCGCGGTTATTTACATCCCCGCAAACATTACAGAATTGGGCCATTACTGGACGCCAGGTAGCTTGGTGCGCAGAGGTATTGCTTGAGGTCTTGGACCAGTAAATCAAACCTAATAGAGTTACATGTTAAATTGCCTATATTCGCAGGCTTGTCTCTCATATTTAAAAGTCTCGTTGAAACCGTACATGTTATTTTGCTGAAAGTTTACTTCAATGACATTAATATTATCAATAGAAAATGGGGTCAAAACCGATTAACTTTTTTGCTATTCATGCAGTTGTTTATGCTTACCTGCATAGTTACAGTTCCGAGGCAAATCTCAATGAAATAATGACCCAACAAGATTTCTGGTTCAAGGGTTGCTGGTTGAAGTGACACCCTTCCCAAACCCACAAATAACCAGGCATATTTATTCCCTTGACATGACAAAAAAAGCATAAGAATTTATCTGCTCCCTTATTTGTAATAGCCTGTCACCTGAGGCCCTGTATTCATTATGGGCCTAAAAGTTTGCACGGTCATGCGCATTTACTGGCCCAAGACCAGCAGTTTGCATCGCATGCATACATTGGTCCAGCGCGCCACAAAACTGGCCCGCACAAAGTTAACGCCCTATATATATATATATATAATTCAAAAGAAACTATAAAAATGCGTACATTTTAGGTTGGCGCAATTAAATGTCATAAATTGAACACGAGACTGGAGTATTAACCTCCCACAAAAATCTCTGACCCTGTCGCTGAGCAACGATGACAATCATCCGCCATAATAAAAATGTTTTGCGGACGCACCGAGGGTGTTACTTATGCTTGGGATAATAATGCAATATTAAATCGAAACAGATGATGATTCCTTGTAACTGCAGGCTCTATGTGTCTCTATGTAGTTGGAAGTTGTAAAGGCGAAAATAGTACATTTTGATTTGAACTTACTTTCGAATACGCCTCAAATTGTCGTATCTATCACAAATTTTAGGGCATTGCAAATTTTCTGCCTTTGCACATTGTTGTATATGATATGCTTCTAAATCAACATCCTTGATACGTCTTATATATAATTTTTTCCACTTGTTGTGTCTGGATATACTTCGCAGTTTGAACTATTTTACATATCTGGAAAAGAAGTCGGGGGGGGGGGGCATTATATTTTTTTAGTAGAACTGAGGAAAAATTATTCTTAATTCATGTATTTAGGTATCTATATTCAATGTTACAAATCGCTATTGTGTCGTCGGTATAGCACCCTGTAGAGAGCCACTTGCGGAATTTTGGGGACTGAATACCTGTATGGTCAGTTACTTGCAAGATCCTCTGGAAGTATAGTATAGAGTGAGTTGTTGCCTGTGTGCTTCTGCATGGTCACCCTGAGTGGTATATGACGTCACCAATCCCTAGTGAGTCATCGCTAGGTGCACAAATTGATAAATTCAATGAACGCAGGTAAATCGTGGTAAGTTCATAGTAGCTATGTGAAGTGCCATTGTAGAAGGTATAGTTCTTTTATTTATTTATTTATTTATTTATTTATTTATTTATTTATTTATTTATTTATTTATTTATTTATTTATTCATTCATTCATTCATTCATTCATTCATTTATTCATTTATTTATTTGTTTATTTATTTGTTTATTTATTTATTTATTTATTTATTTATTTATTTAAAAGAAATGAATAATTTTTGGCGTGAAGTACGAATATTAAAGGGCTCTTTGGGATAATTGGGCTAAGATCTTGCCTACTGGACCCTGTGGAAGAACAGCCATTGGCTGAACAGGCTACCCAATATAAAGATGTTCAATTATTTTTATTATTATAATCCTCCTCCTCCTCCTCCTCCTCCTCCTCCTCCTCCTCCTCCTCCTCCTCCTCCTCATTATTATTACTCGTAGCACGCAAGTACAGTGTATGAAAATGTTCAGTGCGCCAACACGGAACACCGGCACAGAAAACCCCTTTAGCCCCTACACACACACACCCTTTGGGGGGGGGGGTGTAGGGGCTAAAGGGGCTTTGTCGTAGGGGCATTTGACTTTTCAAGAGACTTTACATTCCAGATTCCTCATTAGTTTGATGTTCTTCTTTGGCTGTATCAGAGTAAAGTCTGTCTCAGCTGAATTACACTTACCCAACAGCTTCCACTGTACCTAAATGTCAAGAAAATCTGTTTACCTGGATTGTGCTGTAATCCTTGGTAACACCGTGTTAACTACGTGCAAACGTTTCTTCTTGGCAGTAAATGCAAACAACGAAGCGGGAGACATTTGCCACGCACGAATGACTCATCTCAACACGAATGTCCACATTGCAGCTATCATAGGGACGCGGAAAAAAAACATGACTAGACTGATCACATTTCACACAGTCTGTTTCTCGGTTAAAAGGAGAGGTCACAATCACTAATTATCTGTGTATTTAGCTGAAAATACAATCTTCAGGGCTAGAGATGTGTATTCCCATTGGATTGCAAGTTAACTTAACCTCAATTGATAAGGTTACTTTTAAAGCTGCAAGAATGAAATTTACGTGAACATTTAAACTATGTAAATAATTTTACCACACATTTTTTTTTCTGTTTTAGCACCGAGTGGTTTTAAAGTTATTTAGCTGCAAATTGCAAAGATAAGTAATGGGATTGCACAGCGCTAGCCCTTTTTAACTGAAATGCCCTCTACAGGAGAGCAGTAGAAGCTTCTGTTCTTGCTCTCCCCTATTTATGTCAGCTGCCATTGTAGAGGACTACGTGAAGGACTAACACAACTTTTTTGTTCAAACTGATTCCCCCGTTAATGTAGTTTGTTTTCTTAATAAATGCTTCGCCTGGGGCCTCAAATAACTACAACGGCGCTTTGATATAAGCTCCACCTGCGACTCTTGGACATTTTTTGCTACAAGTTATGACTCTTCGCATAACTGTTGCTCACACGTATCCTCATCCTGTAAGATTGAGAGGCAACGCATAAACCAACACTTAATCTCTGGCCTCACTCTGACAATTAATGGACCAAAAAATCACTATCTTTGCCACTTATTGGTCGAGAGAAACCAAGAATCTGCCTGCGAAATCTACAGCAAGAGATATATGGACGCAAAGTGCCAGTATTTAACACTATGGTCCTTGCCTTATTGGCTTTACCGGAGGATGAAATAGAAGGTGCTAGGTTTCGAGTTAATTCGTCAATTATGGCAGGATGTTCTGAAAAAAAAAATCAAGGAGGGTAGAGATTACACTCGCAAGGACCCATTTACACGCATTTGCTGAGGTCAAATTCCTTACGGTATGTCCCATCTGC
>OZ026623.1:60715511-60762353 GCA_964020975.1 Hermodice carunculata | reverse complement strand
ACCACCACACCCCCTCCCCCGTTAGTCAATGTACAAGAGTACTCTCCCTTTGACCCTTTTAGTGCCAACTGCGACTAAAGCCGAACTATTTAAAAACGAAATGCTCTCAATTATAATAAGGCTCGTAGATTCGTGTTTCTTGTTTAAAAGACCTTTCACTCAAATAGCAGTGTGCCTACAATTACAAACATTATAATATTCCAGGTCGACAGTTTTGAGTGCATACGAAAGCGCGCCAAGGAAAGTTGTTGACTTAGCCTAAAATAGGTCATGAAAAAGTTAGACGAAGAAATACTTTATTTTATCAAAACTGCTTCCAACGTTTGTTTTCAATTATTCCATGGAACATTATTTTTCATTCACTGAAATGTGCGATCACTTTGAATAGGACATTGTTATAAGTGTAAAAATCCATATCAGTTACTTTTGACGACACAATGGTCCTGCCGTTGATGAAATATATACTTGATTGGCCTTTAAACATCACCCGCTGCACGTGACAGAGTAAATAGTAGGCCTAATATCTGGCTCTCTACTCAATAGACAAGCCAATTATTCTTAAACAAGATAAGGCAAAATATGCAAGGCTCAAATTCCAACTGTTTGGATGAAAGTTATCCTATTGTATTATTTCCCTTCAAAAGTAGGCCTATAACAGTTCAACAAATAAGGGCATGCTCTTTAGCATGGAATAGCGCACATTCGATCTTGAAACAAATACAAGTAATACAAAACAACCGCGTTGTTTGTTCATTTTTTCCTGAAATAGGACTGAAATTGGAAACTCTCTCTCTCTCTCTCTCTCTCTCTCTCTCTCTCTCTCTCTCTCTCTCTCTCTCTCTCTCTCTCTTCTCTCTCTCTCTCTCTCTCTCCTCTCTCTCTCTCTCTCTCTCTCTCTCTCTCTCTCTCTCTCTCTCTCTCTCTCTCTCTCTCTCTCCCCCCTATAGCATATATATATAATTATACATATATATATATATATATATATATATATATATATATATATATATATATATATATATATATATATATATATGCTAGGTACAAATTTGCTAGGTACAAATTCAGTAAAACTTGCAACGGCATAATATGCTCACGCCAGAGAAGATATGAAATGATAAAATCAGCCAGTCGTTCGCACTCTTTGCTTTCCTGGTGACCCCAGAAACCCATTTTGTTGGTCTTTGTGGGCTTCGCAAACCAGCGAAATACGCATGATGACATTTCCAAACCTCCCCATCTATCACTAACCTGCTGCCAAAACGCTACTGGACACCATGGCTGACATAGCCCGGTTCTCCTACAAGTCAATTCCCATCTGGCATCTCAAAGTGAAAAGTACCAGGGGTACCGGCAGTTTAGCCATAAGACGAGGTATTTCATTCATCCGTAGGCACACGATACGCATATATCATATATTCTCCTGTCAGGTCAGCTTAGGCTCAGCCTTAGGGGCTCGGCTGGGACCCTTTTAGGCTGTGGGTCAGAAATAAACTTCAGGAAGGACACAGAACGTTGAGAACCTCACCCTGAGCTCTTTGTTTCCTTCTCGTCTCTTTCATGTACGAAACTTGATCCGTACAACATAATGATGCGCTGCCAGTTGGGAATATAAAACACGTTCTCCAGATATCGGTGATTTCTTGCAAATTGAAATGTGACAACAGACTCGGTGGCCGAGCGCACGATGCAATATATGCAGGGCGTCAGTTATTGCACAGTCAGTTATCCTATTGGTTTAAACATATTTTTATTTCAAAAGAAAGCAATTGGAGAACAGGGCGCAGCCCTATATAAATTCCTCTTGCACATAGAGAGGTAGAGAGAAAAGACTGGATAACAACATCAGACAAGTCAATGTTAAGGTGTACGTCACGTTTCAAAGACATATAGATTGGCACTGCTACACAAGCTTGAGTAAATGTAACGAGACAAGACGCCATAGATAGGGAAAGATAGTTGAAGTACGTCCTCGTTTATCAGGTATATCGCCAGCAAATTAATCAATACAAAGCTAAATAATCATGTAGCAACCTATATGACTTCTCCCAGTCTGCCTGTTGTTTTGATATAGTTATATACAGCGTCGAAGTTTATTTCATTTTGTTGTAAAGTACACCTTTTGGAGCCAAAAAGTAAAGTTTCAGTAGTGAAGGGTGCAAAAGGAATAATTTTGCTGTGTAATGTGTTTCGCTGATTGATATAAAAACGACATTCACAAAAGTAGTGGAATACATCTTCATGAAAATTACCGCAGGCACACCTGGGAGAATCTGCAAGACCCTTTTTGAATAAATCAGATTTCAAACTGCTGCATCCCATGCGCAGACGCGCATGGAACACAGCAAGTCGTCTCTCGCCCCTGCAAAACAGCTAATTGACACATTCAGTTCCCCGATTTAAGTTTTTCTTGAATTCTGCAAGGTCTTCCGAGTTACGGACTTCAATGGGTAAATTGTTCCACAGTCGAACAGCAGATGGGAGAAAGGAAGAGTCAAATAAATTCGTTCGTGATCTAATATGGGACAATCTCGAACCAGATCTGATGTTGTACCTGTTTCTGTCACTAACAGGGCCAGGAATAAGATTTTGTAGATATGGGGGAGTGTCACCGTTCATCATTTTAAAGAATAGAATGAGTTTGCTTTTTTCCCGACGAGAAGATAATTTCTCGAGGCCGGATTCTTGATAGATAAGATTGTGGTTAGTACCAGCAGTTGCACCAGTAATAATTCTAGCTGCAGCAAGTTGAACGTTTTCTAACTGCATGGACTCCTGTAAAGTACAGTTTGTCCCAGACTACTGCCCCATATTCCAGGAGAGGTCTTACGAAAGCAAGATACAGTGTTTCTAGAGATTTCCTATTAAGCCGAAATTGCAAATATTTCAAAATATTGACCATTTTCATTCCTTTAGTAAACAATTCCTTGATATGACTAGACCATTTTAAATCAGAACGAACGGTGAGGCCAAGATGTTTGTGATCGGTTTCGTTTGGCAGTGTACTATCCATAAAGACTAAATCAGGGTACGGTAAAGGATTTCTTTTCTGAGAAATTATCATGCTCTTGGTTTTTGCCGGATTGAAGGATACCAGCCACTGGTGCGACCAAGATTCCACTTCCTGTAAGTCAGTGTTCAGAATATTGGTCGCAGCATTGGCATCATCCACCTTAATAAAAAGAGTTGTGTCATCTGCAAAAAGTCGTATGGATGATTGAACAATATTTACAATATCATTAATATATATTAGAAATAATAGGGGTCCAAGAACAGATCCCTGAGGGACGCCTGCTTTGACTTGTCCCCACTGTGATGACCCTCATTGAACAACAACTTTTTGTTTGCGTCCGTCCAAATAATCTCCGAACCACAGCAACAATGAACCGTTTATTCCAGATTTTTTTTAATTTGTGCAACAGACCCGGGTGATAGACGCGGTCGAAAGCCTTGGTTATATCGCAAAAAATTACTCTGACACCCTTCTGCATGTCGACAGCTTCGCAAAAATGGTGATACAAAAATACAAGTTGGTTGACCGCGCTATCATCCGGTATAAATCCTGACTGCGATTCTGATATCGCTACGTTCTCCCGAAAAAAATTGAACACATGTTTGAAGACTACTTTCTCGAAAACCTTGCATACAGAACTTAAAAGTGATATTGGTCTGTAGTTGTTGCAGTCGTTTGGGGGAACCACATTTGCCTTTTTCCATTCAGATGGAAATTTATTTTCGGCTAAAGAAATATCAAATAGTTTTGTGAGAGACTCTGAAATAGCAGGAGCAGCTTCCCGGAGGAGACGCGCACTAATACCATCTGGACCATTAGCTTTAGAAATATCTTAGCTTTTTAATATCCAAAATACCTCGTTGTTGTTAATTGAGATATTTTCCAAAATATTTACGCTGTTCCTTTCATGGGGCGGGAATGAAAAAATTGCATCGTCAATTGTGGTTTTGTCAATAAAAATGTCATTCAGTAGCTGGGCTTTTGCATCATTATCGGTAAATGTTTTATTATCATGGAAAAGCGCCGGAATATCAGATACCTTATTTTTTGGTAAGAGGAATTTGACGGTGTGCCACCAGCTTTTTTTCCTTTAATGGTCATTGTTGACATTATTCTCTAAACGTTCAAAGTAGTTCTCTTCTGCTTGCCTTAAGTCCTGAATATATTGATTTCGCAACTGCCTAAAGTATGGCCAAAGTGCTGGTCTCAGTTTCGCTTTTTTGTGGATGCGTTCCACCTTGCGTTTTGCAGTGCGGAGGGTAGATGTGTACCAAGGAGCGTCACTCGGTCTAATTATTACATTCTTGTTTGGTACATACTCCTTCGCTACTGACATGAAGGTATCTGTCCACTTTTTGCATATTAAGTGCACGTTGTTTGAGTCAAACCAGGCGTCCAAGTCACTTTCTAGTAATTTTTCTCTAAAAATATCAAAATCGGCTTTGTCATACTCCCACACCAGTCTGGTGAATGTGCTAGCTTTCTTACGCCTAAAAAGTAGACTAGCGCTTACAAGGCAGTGATCACAATTTGCTGGTGTAGCAGTGACATTTACACTTCGAACAAAATTTGGCACATTTATAATAATCTGATCCAGACATGTAGAAGTATTTTCAGTTATTCTTGTTGGCTCGTTAATATGTAAAGTAAGAAAGTTTACAGAGCAGAAGTGTTGCAGTTTGTTGCCATGGTTGGTGGATGGATCTGCATTTAGATCTCCCATAATTATAATTTTGTCTACACCAGCAGTTTTGCATCATCCATATTGTCTTGAAGCTTCTCCAAGAAATTAACAGTGGAATTTGGGGGTCTGTACACAACTGCTAAGGGGAATTTGTTATCATGTAGCCGAATTTCAATCCACATAATTTCTAAATCATTTTCAAGATCGTAGCGACGTTTAACAAAGAGCGACCGCGACGCATAGAGAGCCACGCCTCCGCCAATTCCAGTAGTTCTGTCCCGTCTCATAATTGGGTGGAAGCCCGGGATCTCCAGGTCGCGGTCGGGGTGTGCGTTTGAGAGAAAAGTTTCAGACAACGCGATAATGTCGAATGAATCAGCTAATGATGTCTTAATACAACGCAATTTGTCGGGAGATAGGCTACGAATGTTTGCATGACAGATTGTAAAGTCAACGAAACCATCATCAGGCCCTAGATTAGGTTGAACATCCCCACATGGTATTAGAAGAATGGCACAGATACAAAATAAATATTCCACGGTTATTTCAACTTGTTTCTGTAAGATATGCAGCCTGACCAAGGTTTCCGTGCTATTATCCTATTCGCTCTCCAACCGACCGAACATATCAGATATGACTGATTTGAATCTTTGGATTTGTTCAAAATTTGTTTGTTTGCTCATTTATGATCCCGTATGGGCACGACAAAGACCCCCAGGAAAAAGACCCCCCCCCCCCCCCACCACTGGAAAAGAGGAATAAGATCAAGGAAAGTTAAATAACGTTCATATATCAGTCAGTACAGTGTTCTGTGTCTTTATCTACTGGTAGATTTAAAAAAAAAAAAAACATAGTAGAATATTGCTATTCGTCGTGAAAGAACAATAATTCGATTAACAACGAGCAAACCTTCAGGTCAGTGGTGTTTCTATTGCCTGGTTAGTCATGTCGCAAGCGGCAGAAGGCCGTCAATATGTATGGTACTAGAAGAAAAAACAGCCAAAGTATCCTCAGGACGAATTAGAGATGGGTACAGCTTCTATATGTCCTAGCCGGTTCAACGTGAGGCATGAGCCTTCCATAATTAGCACTGGTCTTTGGGCTCAGATATTCAGTCATACTTCCATACTTTGCACGACAAAAGTTCATGTAGTGGTCTGCTTGCATTGCCTGTCCCTTTCCGTATTATGCGAAAAGCAAAACCACTCAGGTCTGTGCACATTCAACTTTCCAGATATAACTAGAATTACACTATAACATAAAGTACGCTAGAATGTATAACAACCTCTTTCGTACTTGGCGTCCATGTTTTTTCCACGTTACATCCACGTTAATGCGGACGGTTATGACAGTGACTCGTATCACACCACAAATGTTACAGATAACTAGAAAAAAATATTTGCTTCAAAGCAAATCTCTGTCTATGTGCCTTCAAACGTTGTAAATATGGCAAGATAAAAATTTCAAAAGTCCAAATGACTTTGACCTTTGACATAAAAAATTTACATATAAATTACGAAAAATTCAGTGTTGCAATGCCTACAATTTGATCTCGACATGACTGAAACTGGATGAAAATTAAACAAATTATGGCTAGATGAAAATTTTCAAAGGCCCAAATGACTTTGACCTGTAACCTTTAGAGGTCACATGTAAGTTACAAAAAATGCACAATGTTATAATATCTACAATTTAAGCCCAGCAAGAACTAAATCAGATGAAAATTGACCGAACTATGACTTGATGAAAATTTCAAAGGGCCAAATAACCTTAACCTTTGATCTTTAGAGGTCACATGTATATAACAAATATGTGCTGTGTTGCAATACCTACAAATTGAGTCCAACATGATTAAAATGAGATGAAAAGGGACCAAGTTATGGCTAATCGAAAATGTCAATGGGCCAAATACCCTTGACCTTTGACCTTTAGAAATCACATGTACATTATAAATATGTGCAGTGTTGCAATACCTACAAATTGAGTCCAACATGATTAAAATTAGATAAAAAGGGACCAAGTTGTCACTGGATGAAACATTCGAAGGTCAAAATGACCTTGATCTCTGACATTTAGGGTTCACATGTGAATACAAGAATGTGCAGTGTTGCAGTACCCACAAATTGAGTCCAACATTTTAAAGAAGGGATGAAAATTGACCAAGTTATGGCTAGATGAAAATTACAAAGGTCCGAGTGACTTTGACTTTTGACCTTCAGAGGTGACATTTTAATTACAAAATATGCAATATTGCAAAACTTACAATTTGGGCTCCACATGGTTAAAATTTGAATAAAATTGACAGAGTTATGGCTGGATGAAAATTTCAAAAGTCCAAATGAAATCGAGCCTTGACTGTTAGAGGTTACATGTAAAGTACAAAAATATGCAGAGCTGCAATACCTACAATTTGGGTCAACTGTGGCCAAAATTGGATAAAAATTGACAGATTTATGGCTGGATGAAAATTTCAAAGGTCCAAATGACCTTGACCTTTGACCTTTAGAGGCCACATATAAATTACAAGAAATGTGCAGTGTTACATATCTATGAATTGAAGTTAGATTGGTTAACTGCACCTATAATAGTTTTGGAGATATTCAAGATTCAAATTTTCAAATGGCCTGAATTTACATAATTTTCAAAACCGCTGAACCTCTTTCCAAAAATTCAAGACTTCATGTACGGAAGTTTAATCATGTCAAATTTGGAGTTTCTATGTATATTAGTTTTGAAATGAAATATCGAACAAATTTGCCTATGAAGAAAGAAAGAATGAATGAGAGAGAGAGAGAGAGAGAGAGAGAGAGAGAGAGAGAGAGAGGGGGGGGGCAGAGAGAGAAAGGGAGGAAGAAAGAATTCTTAGAAAAGCAATATTTCTGCGTTGCCACACAGACATAATTTGCCAGACTAGTATGCAACGTTCCTTCCACATGATGTGCCCAAAAGGATCCACTTCTTGTCAAGTGCCAATCAAAATGTGACTTGAGAACGGAAAAAGGTCTGCTACTGTCTCTGAGTCTGATATTTTCGATGTCCATAAGGATCTAAAATCACCGATACAGATAAATCCGTTACTTTTCATGACACCAAGTCCCTGGACAAGAAATGGTTTCACCCAAGGAGTCTGGTTGCATAATATTTCAACACGAAGTAGGAATAAGCAGCTGCTTCACTTTCCGATTATTTCAACAGCTTGTAATCCTCGCATATCCAGACAGATGTCTACCATGCTGCCTTGAAATGCTGTGGGTCCTAAAACATTTTTTAATTCACCAAAAAACTAACTTTTATTTGTTTATTCTCTGTACCATTGCACATTTGCGTCTAATAAGGTGACTACGTTCTCGGATCAATGTATCAGATTACAAATGATGTTTTCAGAGTGAGATTAACTCTTTTAGTACCAAGTTTGAACCGAGTCCACAACTCTCCTTGTCCTGTTGTGGGCGCAGTGACTGCGCCAATAACAGCTGGGCTACTCTGATAGTCTCTGCAAATACAAGCATGCTGATCCTTGAACGAAAGGTCGATTTACAAGGAGGTGAATCTGGTAGCGTTTTGCTAATGCAATACACATCCATTTTTCTCGAAACGGCAAGAGTTAAAATGTGCCCAGACTCATGAGCCAGAAATGCTCAGTGTGTCAAATACCCGATGGATACATGGTAGTGTTGAAAGTCTGATTTTTATGTGCTTTTATTATTGGAGAATCCTTGATTTTATCTGTGGTTCCATTATTGAAGCTGATAGCTTGATGACTTGTGCTAAAGTCTTTCAAAAATCTTTTAAAAATATCAGTTTTTACCACAGTATGATAATTATGAAGATGATGCTGATGACGACGACAACGATGACTATGGTAATGATGACGACTATGCTATAGACGATGATGATGACGACGACGACGATGACGATGACGATGACGATGACGATGACGATGACGATGACGATGACGATGACGATGACGATGATGATGATGATGATGATGATGATGATGATGATGATGATGATGATGATGATGATGATGTAATGTTTGGGTGCCAATGGGTTATCCGTTCTGGCTCTCAGATTTCCAATGATGACAATGTTAGTCGGGCATACTGAGGCTTTGCCCTAATATGTTCATTGTCACATAGTTCCATGAGCACGAATAATAAGATGGAACCGTATTCTCCAGCTTTCTTAAAATGCCCCGTGATATTATTGATTTCTGATGCGGAAATTGTATCATTAAGGTCTGAATCAAGTACAAGTATAAAACCGTTATGATTATTTTTCAAGCAAAAGATATTTCCCCAATACTATTTACAATGAGGGAATGAATCGTTTTTAAGGCAGTCCTATCAATTCCATTCCCATCATCCTCCCTAAGAACGATCTACAAAAATGTGCTTGTCTACATTGGGGAGTATTCCTGATTTTTTTTTTTTTTTATATATATATATATATATATATAATTTTTAACGCATTTACATAATAATTGACGCACGAAAGGAAGTCTGTCAGTATGAGTCCACTGTTGACTGGTTAATGCGGAAATACTGAGAGCTCATTCCAGGTACACGTGTACATCTATCTATCTATATACGGTATGGATACCTAGGAACGTTCCTCCCCCAAGCAAAGGCTGCTTCGGGTGAGCAGTTGCCCTTACGCGAAAAAAAAATCCCGGTCTCAAATGAAATATTTGAGGTACTAGTAATACTCAGAGCAACAGCTGCGATCATAAATCCAATGAGGATGGCGAAGAATTTGCCACTCAAGCTGGTCGTAAGCGTCCCGTCATTGTTGCCGTCATTTTCTTTACTTTTCCTCAATATTGCTCCGTTACTGGTGGACACTTTGACTTAAATATACAATAGATGACTTGAAAGAGGTATGCGACTCACTAAGGGTATTTTTGTTGACGCTGAGCTTCCAGAAAATTTGTGACACTGTCTCGTCCGGGGCTGTTAAAGGTGAAGAAGGAATGCTGGTCCCGGCAAACTGCAACATACCTCGTTTTTCTCTCTCTCTCTTTTTTTTTTTATTATTTGCAATGAATTATGTTTAGGGTATCAGAAACCAACTTGTGTTTGCTATGAACCCTGTTTCAAATGTGGCGAGTGTTTGCTGTTGGCGTGGTAAATAAAATGTCTTTCGCGGCGTGTTCCTTTATGACCACGTGGTGCATCCTTAAATGGATACGTTGCAGCTGTTTGTGATTGGGAATCAAGGCTGTCAAAATTTTCTGGGAAACGTAAAAAGTTAACAATTTCTCTAAGTCATTCCATAGTGTTCCGTACTACATTCAATATTCTGTAAAATTTAGGTCGAAGATTGCGTGCAGGCAATCGAGAAGCCACTGACAAGGCTTTTACCGCCAAAGCATAGATAAGTTAAGTATATATAGGGGGCGCTGCAGGCAATTTGTGAGTAATCTGGCATATCTTTAATACTCTGACAAATAACGCGGCTTGCCGCGTATAACCACGTAGTGCATCCTTGAATTTATACGTCGCAACAGTTTGTGATTGGGAATCAAAGCCGTCAAAATTTTCAGGGAAACGTAAAAAGTTAAAAAAAAAATTCTGACTAATTACCCTTTCCGGATCAAGATAAAACTAAACCAATAACTTCTATCGTTACTGCCTTTAACCATCCTACCAAGGTACAGTTTCGTTTACAATTCTGATTCGAAACTTTAAGTTTTACCTCAGGTATTAAAGTATAGACCCGCATGTTTCAAATGGATTGCGAAACAAACGAAGGCAATATCACTCTCTGTGGCACAGATGTTGGCGTATACTTTACTTACCTGCGTAATTGTGTTGCGGAGTAAACCGAAGGACTCAAATAAAACCACGAATAATCGTCCTCGCCAGACGTATCGTGCTTTTTCACTGGGCCTGTAGTATAGTAAATGCAAGCAACGTTCGGCAAATGTGAACTGGACGATTACCCGTGAAGAAAGCCACCGTGAACAATCGGAGATAAATTTATGTAAAAACATAATCGCAGATGACATTTTTCGGTCGAGCGTTTTTAGGGGGAAATGTTTAGATTTAAACAATGCTGATCCCCCCCCCCCCCCCGCACTGTCGTCGGCGTGTCTGTCTCAGTGGTTTACTCAGACACAGAGACTTTCACGATTTTAATGGACTTATCTCATGAGGCTGATTTTAACTGGCTGTACGTGCCCACTTAACTGCAACATGGCATAATATTTTGCGTTGCGCAAAATAAGATTAAGGTTGTAAATGAACGAAGCAATTCTCTAGCCTTTTTGGGTCATAGCTTTACGGGGACAAAAAGCAAACAACAGTGCATGCCACAGATACGACATCATTTCTGCAAAATGTCAGTTAAAACTAAGAGGAAAACCCCCAGCCTGCATATGAATTCTTTAAATATGTTGTACAGTACATACGAATATGCAAGAAATTGTTGGCTTCCTTGAAAACAAAGACAGGTATTTGGTGTAGATGATTTAGCACATGTTAACTTAAATGCAACAAATGGCGTTCCGTGACCAAAAGGGGAATGCAAAAAAGTGCAAATTTTCGGTACCTGTAGGCGCTCACGTTTGGCCCATTAATTCTATCAGGGCTTAGTTTTGATTGAAATCAACAACACTTCTCGGCACGTTTTGTTCGCAGCTGTTCACTTGGGCCGGTCTTATTTCCTCTGCGACTTGCAGGCATGCTTGCCTTTGAAAGAGAAGTCCGTTTACAAGGGGCATGAATGTGGTTTCGTTAGGTCAATTCAAAGCATGTCCACTTGGGTCAAAATCGGCGACAAAAGAAATGAAAGAGTTAAACTGGATGTAGACCGTGATTTTTCAGTACGCCGGAAACCTTTAAATCACCCAATCTCCCCATTCTTCATCCTGAAACCGAACCTCTAAACATACTTTGGGTCCATTTCTCGCAAAAAAAAAATGGGGATGGAAATAGCTGATTATCATCTATCTCCCAGGGGTTTTCTACGACGATCCGTGGGTGCTTTTCCCGCTATTCTCGCCAGTACCGATTGATGTATCTCTCAAAAACCACATATGTGCAAAATATTCAGACAGAGTCTTCCTTGGTGAGACCACGACTGAGTCATCAACTTAGGTTGGCATCCTTCTGATGTTCTTTATTACACTTTTTAATCTACCCTGCCCCGCTTTCACCGACCGCATGAAATTTTCGTCTGCTTGTTTGAGCGAAGCGTCTTCTTCTTCTTCTTCTTCTTTTTTTTTTTTTTTTTTTTTTTTTTTTTTGTTAATGGAAAACACTTATGGTGAGAATTGTGGATAAGACCTGGCAAGATAGCATGCAGTAGGTCAACATCTTTATTTGGCCCGCCCAGAAAAGCTGGTGACTCAGGCTTATTCAGACAAGGATAGAACTACCTTTTCTGGCACTAAGTGTGGACGAAGTCAATAGTTTTCCTTTGCGCGCTTTGGGATTTTGAGAAAGTTGTTGAACTTGAGCGTGCTTGTGGTCCAAGGAAACTGTGTGCTTTTTCGTACTTGAACAAAAAGTCGCGATCGGTTTATAAAGAACATGTTATGTCTATTCGGGGCACATTGACGTTTGTCGAAACTGCCAATAAAAGAGTCAAACGTTAACGAAACCAGGAAAAATGAGTGAAATAGGCAGCATTTGAAACAATAAGACCGGACCTGTTTGAGCGGAAGAGAGGAGAGGGAACATTTTTGTTTTGAAAATTGCATATATTCCAAGACATCTCACAGGTGGACATGCAGCGTAACACTTCATGCTGAATAGTAAAGATAAAATAGCATCACGGGCGGCAAGGAGGATTATGAGGTAGTTCTGTTTGTTTGCTTGTTTTGTAGGTGGTGGGTGTTTGGTTTGGTTTTTGCTTTTCGTTTTTGTTTTAATGGGGGGGGGGGACCTTGCTCACATCTGACAAGACGTCAAACAACAATATTGTTTTAGAACGAGATTGAAAAAAATCAATCAAAATGCAAAATTAATCGCAGTACCACAAAGTGACTAAGCGTGATGGAAACCCACTTTCAGAGAATTTTAAATTTCAAGATGTGTCAGCCAGGTGCCCAGAGGAAACTATGACATGCATGCACAGGACAGTTCCTCGTTTGGCAAGTACATTCATCGAGAATTACAATACTGAAGAAAAAAAGACTGCGTAAAATTCACTAAAATTGCATATGTGACGTTCAGTGAACAACTTTGTTACATGCGGAGTCATTGGGAAGAAGTGACCTGCAACTTTGACATATGAGTGAAAATGAGAGAGAATTCGGTCATTTAAAAAACATAAGGAATTCGAGGTAAGCGTCGAAAGGTATTTTGTGTTTCAACCGGCATTTTCTACTTGTGATTTCGAAACAAGAATCCAAAATCTTTTAAGGAAATCCTGTTTTCCATATTTGTTTAAAACATTCAATATGAGAATAATTCACTGTCAGGACTTTATCGGCAAAAATTAATAGGAAGAAAAAAGTAATGTCTAGGAATCTTTATTCCTTGATAGTTAATTTTTTCTGTCTTGCGCGACTCATGTTACATGTCGTAAGTTGCCAAATCGGTTGCCTGCTGAGCAGACCTGGAAGACTTGGACTAAATGACACGGACCCTCACGACGACGCCGGTCAAAAATAAACGAGGCCTGACGGGAGGTTTTTAGCAAGCAAATATGACGGGCTGTTACTCGGCAAAGCAGCGTACCACTGTGAAAAAAAACCTTCATTTTTCAAACCCGTTTCTAGAGCTATTTCTGTAAATAAGGGTCATACGGCACGCGCGTTTACGGACACTCAACCCAAAACCTATGCATCCAAGCAAAGGCCATCTACACGAGTTAGAAACATGACTTGGATGGTATATGTTACATTATCAGAAGTATAAACATACATATTTAATGGTATTTCCTGTATATTTACGTGTTTTTCTTGTTATACCATCTTTCTCTTAGTGTCTTAAAATTCAATTCAAATTCATCACGGCTTTCCATAGTTTATACCAGGTAAACATAATATACATGTTTCATAAGTAAAAACAGAGAAAAAACACTAAAAGATCGGTCATAACTCCTATCTTCTTTCTTACAATATCTGGACAGTGCTTTGCATGGAATTCCTCAAGTGATCTCAGAAGCATGTTTCGACGATGACGTGTGAACCGGTTGGTGAGCTGTAAACGCCACAGTGCCAGGTGATGCTAATTTGGTTTATCTCCTGCCATGTAACCCTTTTCTGGCAATGATAACACAACATCAACATCCAGTGCTTAGAATAACTATTCACCTTACAAGACGGGGCAGGGTAAAAACTGCCATTGCCTGTTTAACTGAGGTTCGTGCCGTCACATTTCTAGAGCAAACAAAATTGATGAAGCTGATCTGTTTAGCAGGAAAAGGTACCCAGGTTAAAGAGCATTTTCCTTAAATCTGTATCTAACGACTTATCATTATTCAAGCGTTTCTACTTAAACAAAGTTGACAAGAACTAGTTTTATGGTAAATGGTAATGGGGTTGTTTTGAATTGGAGGTGAAGACCTTTGAACTGCGTAGTGGTCAAGTTGACCCTTTCCCGCTCGAAGCGACCAATCATATCGGGCATCCTGTTGTCTACTGCAGCTGAGATCTATCCACGCATATGTTTTGTAAACAGAAAAACATGTTGGATTAGAAACGTACATGAGGTCATTAGGAGATCCTGCGTTACATTTACCACTTTCTTTGGCAATGGTAGCAGGTATTGTCACCCAGTCCTAGCTAAGCCTAGCCAAGGATTTCATCTTTTTTTAAAAACTCGGTCTCATTCTACACAGGAAAGCTTTATTCGATAAATATGTGATGTCATGTCTTGTCATGTCATGCTATATTACATCACATCATATTACATTATTTCATGTTATATTATATCATAATATGTGTTACGGCTGCTTATTAGCATGTACGTTGTCTTCTCTCAAACTCGTTTCATTCTACTCAGACCAGGAAAGCTTTATTCATTTGATATATGACATTACATTATAGCATAATTTTCTGTGAGTGAGAATTGCCTATCTCAAAGGCTATCCTATGCCCAATTCAGGATCCATGGAAGCAAGGATACTGGATTGGGTATAGGGAGATCTACATGTATGTACCCTAAATGCCAGCATACATAATTTGGAGATTTAATTGTTTCTATTACTGAAAATGAGACCAACGGGATTAGTTGGTGCCTCATAGTGCACAATTGTGTCAATCACAATGTCCAGCTGCCTTTCTCCTCCGGTAGACATCGCTGGTCGGTGAAGGCTTGTGTGGCTGTTTGCAGGGGTAACAAAAACGGAGCGTTCTTAGTTTCGCAAATGAAAAAGTGAGGGATATACTGACTTCGAATGGCATTTCAATTAGGAGGCTGTATCTTCCCTTAGGAAATACTGAATGTTGCCAGGGTAACATTTTTCCAGGATTCTATTTGGCCAGTTTCAGTGTGCTCCCTTTTTTTGATGTGTGTTACGTCCCTCACGCTACATTGGAGAACTAAAAATGCAGTATGAAAGTAATATTAACAGTATATTTAGGATACAGTCTTGTACACAACCTTCTCTCAAACTCTGCCTCATTGTCTCTCGCACGCTTTGTTCGGACCACAAGTGTGTCAATCTTTTGCTTGTTTTCTACCATTTTAACTCTTTCAGTGCCAAGTTCTGACAATTTCAAAAGCTTTCACAAAGAGCGCCGGTGAAAGTTGTTGATTGACTTGTAGCATTCTTACAGTGTAGGTTCTCTGCAACTATAGGCATGCTGGTACTTAAGTGAAAGGTCATTTTACAAAAAAAGAAAAAGAAAATCTGGTATCGTTGTGTTAATTCAGCGCATATCTGCTTTTATGGAAACTGGCTACGGAATTGTTCTATATATGTTGTTATAAAAGTCAGATTTGTTGATTTGTGGCTTGCTCTGACCTACGTAAGCTAACTGTAAGATTCACCATACAAGTACAACGTCATGAAACAATCTCTTTATTCTATCCTGTTGATGTCTTCAACATTAAATACAGATAGTTGCGTAGTAGCTATAGGGAGAATCCCGTTTACCATTCATGTCTATCCCACAGTCAGTGTTTAAAATAAAAAAAAAAAAAAAAACTTTTTTTTTTTGGTGCAAGATACTTTAGTAATACACGCCCCGGCGCCCATGCTTCCATATTTGTTTAACCCTTGAACCATCGAAGCCACGAAAAGTGTGTCAGGTCGCAAGGTTAATTGAAACTTGTAGTTTATTTTCTTATCATATTCTCACTGAGCCTATGTACTGCAGTGGAACTGATTTATAACAAGACGAGGATGCCGGAAGAGAAACGCGCGCGACTGCTTACCAAATTACCGGAGCACAGCGAGGTAGACTTGTGAAGGAAATAGGAATCACTGCTCAATGAAGCACTAGTGTTACTTTTCAAAGCAAAAAACTTTAAAAAACATAGATATATATTGCTCTTGTCAGCTACATTGATTCATGCGAATTAACACGTACACATTTACGAGAATACTTGCCTGCGTGGCGGAAAAACCCATCAGTTATCTTTTTACTTTTGACCTTTGACGTTACACACGCGTTTCGCGAAAACTGGCTGTGGTGCGCTGTTTGACCTTTTGTTGGCAACGCCTCTATGATGATTAATTTTTACCCGAAATACAGCAGAACTTCCCCAATTGTAACCACCTCAGTGTTCACCATCCCATGTCTTTTTATGCCTGGGCTTATATACCGTAGGTTTTACATTGGGTATTAACATCGCTCCCTGCTGAGTTCCGTATTCTTCATTCCTTTAGATGGGTTTTTTACTGGACGTCTTTTACTGGAAGTCTGCAAAAACTCACGACAGATAATTATCTGTCATGCATCAACAATATTTACCTGCTTCAAATTTGTACATAGCAAAGGTGGCTGTAAATGTAACAGCAACTCAATGTCATCTTGGTTGCCAGTACATTATCGTATGCTGGTCAGTTAGCACAATGTGCTGTAAATTAACTTTACTTAGCGGCACAAAAAAAGTGAAAAAGTTCATTGCTAGCACTTAAAGTGAATTACTGGCGGCAGAATGATAATTGCCAGAACTAATGCAAATATGCTACCCGGATCTGTTACAGTATAGCACGAGTATATTATCCAGAACGCTAGCAGATGTAATGCGTCCGTACAATACACCCACAAGGCAGGAAGCTTTAGTTTTGTCTGTCATTTTGATCGTAGAAATAAAAAAAAAATGGAGAGTACATAATAGTTACTTTGTAGTACATTTTTAAACTCCCGGTGTTTTTCTGTGGAAAGTTGCAGAGGAACACTACGCACCTATTGAACTATTCTGGAGAATAGCAACCAGGAATCGTAAACTATCTTTGCACGCAGATCTGTGCATGCTGTACGGCATACAATTGGTTGACGTCTACATCGTTACTTGACATGCAACGTACAAAAATGTAACGGAACTATATGTAGAGTCCAGGAAATCAAGAAAAATTGCAACCATCCTTGATTTCTTTTTTGGTTTGTGTGACCACGAGGTGCATTTTTTGATATATCTGCGAAGACAGACATTTTAAAGTCCAGTTACTGACTCAGGCCACGTCAACGCTACGATCACGCACATTACTGAATTCACAGTTTCATTGTGCTTTGGTTGCTATGCTTGGTTATCCACCTTGACTCGAACAGATCAGCAAATGTGGACAGCACATCGAAAGTCACCCCCAACATTCATGAATATTGCTGCAAACACATGAATTTTTGCGTATCGGGAGAACAGCTTGGAAACTTACAATTGTAGACAGATGTGCCGACCTCTGGCTGTACAGAACTTCTGTACATATAACACGTTTAATATGTATGGTTGCGAAGTAACATACTGGCTTACTGTCCTACCTTCCACCAGGTGGCGTGAAGTATTGTTGTGCGATCCTGATGACATTTCTTGTTCGTTCCTAATAGTTTGACTTTGAAGAATACAAGGTGAAAGATGTGTATTTCCATTGCAACAAATTCCACGTTAATCAACAAAGTGGGAAACGGGAAATAGTTTCCACACTCGTGCTCTTCACACTCTTATTGCAATGTTGTGTTTTGTTTTTGTTTGTTTTCAGAATTTTGAATTCCGACAAATATGGAACTAGTAGACAACTTTCAGCCAAACAAGTGGACAAAAGGCGACGCAGTGAAATGTTCAAGTGAAGGTAAGTTTATGTTTAGAATTTTCGGTTCAGCATTACTTTGAGTAGTCCAGCTGTTTCAATGAGAATGTATTACGATGTTCTGGTATGCCAAGCATACGGTTATTCTGCAGTCTAAGTAAACGAATTGAAGCTGACGACATTTGATGTATGGACACATAATTTTGGGTTGTCACAGCGGGAACAATGTCATTTCTATCACATCTGGTTCACACACCTGTCACGTGACTGCCTGAAGGTCTGCGTGGTACCCAAGAATAAATCGATCTAACGCCCTTTCATTTGCAGTTGACGAAAAATAACAACAGATGCTTTTTCATTAATCCTCGCATTTGATTGGAACTTCCGTTATTTATATCAACATTAACAACAACAACAAAAACAAAAAGATATATCGTGTTTTCATATAGTGTCGTGAAGCCAGAACCGCCGTTTTAAATGTCATGATCGCCCATACCGCATCCATTCAAATTCTTTTACTATTGTACCGTGCCATATCTAACACTCTGAACGGCTGACCAACCCCATATACATGTGCTATATTATTGGCTTCAGTTTCATTGCAACATTTTATGCGAGAGCCAGGGGGGCACTATGCCTATGTATTACTATAACATAGAAGGTATATAATTCAGGTGTGTAGCCCAAAATGAGACTGGTGATAAGCAACTGGTCTTATTTGAGGAAGTTCTAGCAATACTATAAGATCATTTTTGTAGGTGTTTCTTAATTTCCCTTCCAAATTATAAACAAATAAGAAGAAAGAGTTGGGCAAACGATAGGATTTAAGGCACAGCCACTAAAGGACCACGTTGTGGCATAATTATTCAAATTACGCTGGTAAAGTTCGTGTTGATGTCCAACCAACAGGCATAACATATTATATTCTCTTGGACTATGGTTGAGTGTCTTGAAACAGTTATATGTTACTTGTATTTTCACTTTCAGCGATAGCGATCTAAACAGAGCTACTGTTTAAAAAATTCTTGTACACGTTCTAAGAGCTTATCAAGTTGGTGGATGCCAAAAGCGTTAAGCTTCACGATCTCGCGGCTCGAGTGAGGTCACACGAGATATATCTCAAGCATAACATTTTACCTTGACTGGTAATGACATTTTACGCAAATCTATTTTTTATCTTTTATTGGAATAGATCACGCAAATACCAGTGAAAAGATTTTGCAAAGCGTATAGGTAAAATGAATCCGAACGATTTGCAGAAATAATGTTTGAATAATGAACTTTCACCTCAAGCAAGTTCATGTGGTTGTCAAGAAGCAATTACATTCCTGGAACAAAAATATCTGACATGATGGTGTAAGGATATAACAGATTGGTCTCGGCAGATGGAATTTTGTACATAAGTTGATAAATGGTTTGATAGGAATTGAAATCAGAGATTGATATCTCTTCACCGTTTATTTTTGCTAGCATCTATTCACGTTTCATACCGTAAGATCTTGTGATAGAACTTCCTGACTTAAACTGTGTAATTAACGAAATCATCTTTGCACATCACGTAGGCATGTGACTCAGATCATGCAGATGTCACAACGTATATAGCTCAGACACGCAGCAAATATAACACTCCGAAGTAATGTAGATCCACCAGGAACGAGTTCATACATATTTCTTTTCCCATATCTAGACATTATATCATCTGGAAGCTTAACAGTCACCATTTATCTTTATCTAAGTGCAATTTTGATCCACCCGATGAAAAATAGTTTGTAAACATTATGATCAAATTTATTTCTATGATCCCAAAGGCCATGCATCTATTACCATACGATTACTTATTTGATGTATTCTGAATGGCGGATACTTAAGAATTGTTTAATATAAAGTATTTTTCCAGAGAGATATTTTGGAGGAATATCAGAGGATGTAAAATGCTGTACGTCTACTGATATACATGTAGGCCCACGTCGTGATATGTTTGAAATCCGGTGCAACTTGAGTAAATCGTGTATGTAACACTGACGGGACGGCTGACTATCAATTTTATCAATCCCTTGAAACAGATATATTACCGGCGTTTGAATAAGAAGAGTAATGTACAAGAAGAATGTAGGCTCATCGGATGAACATCCACTCATATTGACAAATTCCAGTAATATATCATAACACAACACATGCGCAGTCATTTATGCCAGGATATATAGGCGAGCTTGAGGACATGGTGTTTCTGTTAACAAACGTACACGAACGTCCCTTCTTGACGCCACTTTATTGCTATATCAAGTCATGAATTATTAGTTTACAATAGCGAAGAGTGGAAATTTGGGAATAAAAATTGCAAATAAGATGTAACAAAAGTAACATTTTATGTTTGATATTTAGACAATCTGGTTGCACATTCATTTACATCGACACCGTACCCGCGTAGTCTTTCATGACACAGCCTGTGCGCAGTCACTTCCTGCAGCTTGGACGCACTTCATGTTTTTCTCATATGCACCCATCCATTTATTTGACGCCCGTTTAATAGACCATTTTAGGTGCCAGGGGGCAGCACTGCAGGGCGAAGGTTTGCATAGTTTTACATAACAATTTTCTTTGAAGTTTTTGTTGAAGAAATAGCCATATATATGCAAACTGGCACTATCACGTACTGTCATTGGGGTCATAAATTACACTCTTGCCATAACGTGTAACAAGTAGTTTATTGAAAACAACGATTGGACGAAACATTGCAATTATAAATGAAAGGCATGTATTAGGTATAAGAGGCATCTGGCCGTCTATGTTTGAAAATTTTGAAGTTCATTTTTGTACATTGAATGAAATAGTGCAAACCTTTGGAAGGTAACACCAAAATCAATCTTCAACAAAATCTTAGCTAAAAATGGGTCACGATTCGTTTTGGCCATTTATGTAGGACCTTACGCAAATAAATGCCAATTAAAATATTTTGGCCAGTGAAAGGTGCGTAACGGAAGCGATGGCTTTAATTCAATTTGTGTTCCGTTTGAACTTGCTCTTCTCAGAAAAGGATCGCTTTCCAGTTTTTGCACAAGTAATTTCAGTTGGAGGAGAAGAGCAATTTCAAACAAAACCGAATACAGAGTTGCAGCCATGAATATGCACAAAGATATATATACATATATGTGTGATTGTGTGCATGTGTGTGTGTAAACATCCCAGTATATCTTATCCACAAATCCCATGACATTATAAAGGTAGTTGGAGACGAATGCCCCACTGTTAATGCAAATACAACACAGCTTTGCGGTCAATTGAGTACATAAGTATATTATTTCAAGAATTCGTGACATTTATGTCAAATATATTTCGGCTGGATGATGCGTTGCTTGTCAGGTACGCATTTTACATTTACTGAGCAGTTATGCCAACACGATCGAACATTAATTGTTCGATTCTCTGTTTGACGAGTCTCGGGTTCAATGTCCTGCGCTTTCGTTTGCGGACTAGAACTTTTTTCCTGAAATAGCTGGAGGTGCAAAAAGCACAATTATATTAATTCATAATCATCTGATCGTTTTGCAATGTGTGAAAGTCACATAGGAAAGTTGTTGCATTCAGTCTGCGTGCAATTTTATCTTCACTGTTTATACACCATCCCTGCTGACATACTTCCGTCTGTGTGTGAGCGGTTACGCGATTATGCGTTTGTGGATTTGCTTTTCTCTGCTAATATATATATATATATATATATATATATATATATATATATATATATATATATATATATATATATGTATTATAACATTAAACGTGATAAAAGAAAAACAGTATTTACCAGCTAAAAAATAATTCACCTTAGATCCCCTTTATATGTCCTAATTTTAAAAAAATGTACCTTTTGTGACCGGTGGTTTTTACTGTATGTGAAATACTAAGATTCAAAGCCATAGGTAGACAGCTATATTTTGACGAGAAATTATCCTCGGCAACAGATAATTCCCACTTAATAAGAACACTTGTATCAACCAGTGAGGTAGCTTTAGGTAGGTCATGGTTGTATACACTTGATTCCAACCAAAACAAGGTTATACCACGTGAAACGTCCTTCAATTTGTATTTTACGGGCTGTCTTTGCTGGAGTGTTTCAATAGGTTACAGACCACAGTTGTGATTGGCTGGTTGCGCATCCCAACGGAGATAGTCCGTAATTGTGAAAATACTGTGTTTTCAGCATGCTGTAGCTTCTGGTTAAAAAAAGTTAGCTAAGTCAGGTTTGCTGCATCTCAGAGTTGCTTCATTGGTGGTCATATAGGTGCACTGTCTTCCAGGCCAGGTGGGAACTTTATGGTGGGGAAGGACAATGATGCGACCCTGGCAAGAGCACAGTTCATACACCTGTATAAAGCTGACATCCAGGTGTTGTTTCGTATTTCAATTATTACAAATTAACGAGCTGGCAATTATATGACAAAAATCCATCCATGTTTTTCTGACATTTTTATCTGTTAAATGCCGTTCACGGAATTTTAAAATACCAAAATGCTGATTTTTTTAGACTGAAAAATGCTGATGTGAAAGATAGAAGGATTTATAACTGTGGTCTGTGGCCAATAGGCAATGGAAGCAGTGGGACTGTACCTTTATCATAATAAAGAATCTCCATGAACAAATCTCTCTGTCTATCATTTGTTCATTTCATGGTACAAAATACGTGTTCCTTTTTAATTTTTCCTGTTCTGTCGTCATCGCTACGCGCTTGGGGTTGTCCCTTGCCTTATTAACATTTTTACACAATAATTCTCGCCTTCTACTCTATAAAGTTGAGGTGACTTTCTCTTGCTTTACCACGCAAGAATGTTTGTCTTTGTGCAACTCTTGGGTTCATAATTTTGTGAATATCTTGACGTTCAAGTCATTTTTATTTTGAAAAAATGGATTTTTTTCTATCGACAAATGTGACTAGATAGCAAGCTTTAATCTACCTCTGTGCCATAATAAGCTAATCTGTGAAGCTTGGGCAGAACTAGATGTAATAGTGGTGCGTGCACTACTAAGGGATCCACCGTATACAAATGTGGGACAGTTTAGGGCAGGAACTATTGCTGCATGCAAGAAGTTTACCCCTCTAATAAGGTCACATTCCCATTGAATTTGCGGTGGCCTCAATAGAAGGGGAATCACTTTGGCAGGAATAGTGTCTTACCTTAGGAACTGTCAATGTAAACTCGGGCATGGTCACTATAGTACGTTGCCACTGTATAAACTGAAGATACTGAAATACTATTGGCTGTCCAAATATACTCTAGGGGTGATCCTGAGTGATGGGTGGGTTCAGTGACTTGTTTGAATCCATAGGTCTATGGCATATGAGTGACTGGATTGCTCCAGGTGGATGGCAGCATGTTGGTATTGAAGTCTCCTGCAACTGTTGTGCCGACACCAAATTCTCTTGTGTTGCTCTGTGACCTTGGGAGTTGTCTTAAGGTCACCCATCTTCGAAACTTGACCGAGCCTTTACAGGGCCTTATAATCTTGTGAAATATGAAAGCTCTAGATCAAAAGCTCCTCAAGTTATCATGCGGACACCAGATTACCTAATTTGGCTCTGTGACCTTGATAATTAATTTAAGGTCACCCATCTTCGAACTTGACCTAGCCTTTACAGGGGAATGGTAATCTTGTGCAATATGAAAGCTCTAGCTCAAACACTTCTGAGGTTATCATGCGGACACCAAATTCACTAATGTGGCTCTGTGACCTTGGGAATAGGGTCATGGTCACCCATCTTAGAACGTAAGCGAACCCTTATAAAGGGCTAAAATCCTGTGCAATATGAAAGCCGTAGCTCAAACTCTTCTCAAGTATCATGCGGAAACGGTCAGAGAGGACGCATGCACGCATCGAAGACGGAAGTCTCTAGTATGATGCCCTTATGTAGAAAAACATGACCCATATTCATAAATATCAAACCCAACAATGACAGCAAAGAGATTCCAGAGTTAGCAAAGCATCAACGCTCATCTTCCTATACCAAACGGATGGACAGACGGACTCGGCGATCACCATAGGGGACTCGTCTTCGGCGCTTACCTGATAAATATGAGGGCAAAAAGCCACGATAACTGAATGTATGCTTTATTAGGATGCACAAGCACTTCCTGTCACCCGTAAGTCGGGCAAGGGCTGGCCGAACATAGATCTGGATTCGTTCATTCACTACCAGAAAACACGTGCGGAGCACTGAGTGATATATTATGTACTTTTGCTTTGTTGTTGTAGATGTTTATCCCAGCAAGTGTAACCATAACGTTTGATGACTAAAGTCATCTTGTTTGGAGAACAGCACCTACCTGATACCAGGAATCTGTCTACACAGGACCACGGTTAAATTAATCCTCCCTCTTCTAGCAGTGCACGAAATACGTCTCTGTATGCCCTTCGTACATGGCGATTTTGGTTTCGGGAAATTAAATGACCATCCCGTTTATCCATCTGATTTCACATGCACTGAAGAAATGCATGCATGAGGAACTGGCTTTTTTCAGGGCTCATATCCATGCACGAGATAATGTTATGTAGAAACGTATTTTCACTTATCCAGGTCATGAACTTAGGTGACCAAATGAACTTGACCATGGCCCAGTGGGATCACACGCAAATCAATAAAGGCTACACGTGGAAAATTATCTTTCAAACAAACACAGTTGTGCAAATCTGTGCAAAACAAATGCAGTGAGAGGTCAAATGAACTTTTCCACGTCAATCGTAATCCTTGTGGCCAAATTTGCCTTGCCATCGAGCCAAGAAGCCCATTTCGTAAATAAAGCAACCTGAATACGAAAATTGCTTATTCAACAAAACATGACACATGTCCTTACAAAAAATAAAATTTATGGTGTTTATGTATTCTCGAATTTAAAGACCATGACCTTTACAATAAAGGTTACGGTTGGCTAAAATTATTAGGTGTTTTATACAGTATAAATAAAGCAGTGTGGTATTACAAGACGGATACCTAGAGTTGTTCTTCGTATTTGACACAGACATGTAAAATATATGAAAAACTAACAGAGATTTTGACCTTGAAGTACTCAGATCAACTTATTTTTCAAATTGAAACAAGTTGGTCAGCTGATCAGCTTTCAACACAAAACGTTCATCCAGCTTCACGGAAAAAATATATTGTAAGCAGTGCCATCCGGAGCCACGTATTTGACTAGCCATTTGACCTTGACTTGACCCCACAGATGGCATATGTACATCAGTCTGAGAAACGCGTCTCCCAAGTGAAGACATAAAAACGTCCATGTAAATTCATGAAGAAGTAACTTAGATTTTAAATCTGCAGGTCAAGACTTCTTATAAATCTGGGTCAAGGACATTTGACATTTGACTTTTATATGGGCTCCATCCATATGCCCCTTTCTTGAGATTCGGGGAAAGCCAAAAATATACTAGAGCAATTTTTTTTTGGAGATACAAGTGGACAAAAGAAAAAAAATTAAGATAGAAAAGGGCCAAATGCTCAGAGAGGTTTTCCATTGTGGAAGCTCAATTAATTCCAGCTACGCATGCATTACCAAAGGAAGAAAAGAGCGCTTTCCTATCTGAAAGCACATCCAGACGTTGAGAAAGCACATCCAGCTACGCATGCATTACCAAAGGAAGAAAAGAGCGCTTTCCTATCTGAAAGCACATCCAGACGTTGAGAAGCACCTCCGGAAGTTGAGACGCTTACACATTACATTTGCAAGCCCGTGGAAGCTACAGAGGTGATCCAAAGACGCATGTCTTGCACCGGGTTGAACCACTGATGCCATCGCCTCACACGCGCCAGACACAACCTGTTTACTTTAAGCAGGTGCGGTGAGGCGGGGTTTTTTTTCCATGTCCAGATACGAAAGCAAAAGTTCAACACAACAAAGCAGCATACGAGATTATTTGTTGGTTTCCGGTTTGAATACGGGTGTTCGCATCGAGTATCTTTGATTTGCACCTTTAAACAACCCCGCAAACGCAGCTAGCTCGAAACTGGCGTCTGATCGGATCTAGGCAAACCACACGATTAAAGAATATAGGGGCATCTTTTGTGAACACCAATGTAAGAGATCAAAGTAAGAAGTTGGCATGTTTACAAAAACTTCCTCCCTTACTTTTATAGCACCAAGACCGTTTGTAAGGGTACAAAGATATCTAATTAGGTAGATTTCTATTTTCTGCAATAGACTGTTGAGCCTCACAAACCCACAGTTAGATTTGGAACCATATATATATATATATATATATATATATATGTTAGTTTTGAAGATATTGAAAATTCGCCCTTTTAAATGTCCCTAAATTGTAAACTTTCTGTTCCTAGAAATCTAAAAACATATCCATAAGATAGCTTACCCTCTCAAGCATTTCGAATCATGTCTCCATCTACAAGTTTTGCGGATATTTAAAATCTAAATTTTCAAATATCTCTAATTTGCATAAATTCAATTGCTTCAAATCAGAAAACATCTCAACCATATAGCCCGTCCCCACAAGCCTAAAGCTGCCATTTAAAATTTTGTCCCTATCTATAATAGCTATAAAGATATCAAAGATTTAAATTTAAAATGCCCCTAATTTGCATCATTTGGAACATCTTCACTACACAATGCAATAATGTCACTGCTAGGTCTATTATCATGGCAAACTTTGCATTCTGTAGGTATTGCAGTGTCCGACGCAAGTTCCGGACAAAATAAATAAGTAAATAAATGAACAAAGAAAGAAAGAAAGAGAGAGAGAGAGAGAGAGAGAGAGAGAGAGAGAGAGAGAGAGAGAAAGAGAGAAAGAAAGAAAGAAAGAGAGATAGAAAGAAAGAAAGAAAGAAAGAAAGAAAGAAAGAAAGAAAGAAAGAAAGAAAGAAAGAAAGAAAGAAAGAAAGAAAGAAAGAAAGAAAGAAAGAAAGGAAAAACAAGACGTCTGTTTTGGCACGCAGACAGCTCGTGTCTCTGCAAGGAAGAATTGTTTGCAAATAGCACCACGTGAGCTAGCAATGCACTGAAATCACCGGAAGCTAGCCATGGTCATGCCCTGATGTCACCACAAGCATAAAATGAGTTTCTGTATTAGTTTTTAAGCTACTTTTATCAGATATTGCAAATTTTAATCAAATAATAAGCAAACCTGCAAGAAGTACTATATATTCAAGTGTGTGTAAACGCGGATTTTGTTTTTCCTCAAATATTTTATCTATCTATCTATCTATCTATCTATCTATCTATCTATCTATCTATCTATCTATCTATCTATCTATCTATCTGTCTACTTGTATCTTTTTCCATGTGGACTTTTTGCTCAGAGTTTCTCTGGCGCTATTGTTCTGAAGAGTAGTAGCAAACTTAGCATGGCGATTGGCCTAGCAGTGAAATTACGCACCGCTCTTGGAATAGGCATCATGCTGATAATTATACACTTTAGGGCCATTCGAAATTTTAAATGCTTAATACCATCACAAATATTAAAAGTAGAGGTACCATTCCAAATTCATTCATTTGTTTGTTGTATAGGCGCATCGAATGGACCACAAGCAAAAGTTGTAGAATTACCATTTATGCTAATTAGGGACATTTGAAAAGGTTAAATGTTAAAAGACTTTATACTATTGTTGTAGGATTATAATTTGTGCTAATTAGTGGAACTTGAAGAGTTTAAATGTTGAATATGTTCAAAACTATTGAAAGGAGAGGTATCATTAACACTTTGAAAATATTTCCCAGGTTTCTGCTATAAACACATTCAATTAATCACAATCAAAGGTTGCAGAATTTTAGTTTATGCAAATTACGAGAATACACATTTTTCTTTAATCTTGAACGGCTTCACAACCGTTACAGATAGAAATATCCTTCCAATTTCAGTTGATAGGTTGGTGACATGGCGGCATCCAATGAACAATTAATTAAAGTTGTGCCAGTTTGATTTATGTAGATTAGACAAATACACAAAATTTAAATCTTGAATATTTTCAAAACTGTCATAGACAGAGGAACAATTTAACCTTCAAATTATAGGTTTGTGACACGCCTCAATTGTTTATGTTTCTTTTAAACGGTTCGATAACGATTACTGTTGCCTCAGATACATATATACATAAATACTGAATAGGCAATCTTGAAAAGTTTTCTAGTCACACAAATTGACTTACTAGCATATCAAATCTATCTAGTACACCTTTACTCTGCAGATTTGTCGTTATCAATAATATGCATGAAGAAATAAAAACGACAAGTGCGTCTATCATAGGATTGAAGATGTCGAACACTTATACTTTGAAATTTACTTAATCAACATAATCCTAAATGTTATATCTCTGCCGCATGATTTTTATATGCATTCAAATACATGATATAACATACCTTTGAGTGGAAATTGGAATAGTATGTCTATAAATCTATTAGACAAATTCAACATTCAAATTATAATTACCTTTTATTGCCATAAGTTAAAGACTTTGACGTTGGTCCTATCTGTCTTTGATACACAATTGTCACAAGCATATAGTTAGCTGTGAGAGGTGTTACGTTTTCATTTGCATATTATTTGCCCATTTTTTGTCCTTTTGACCATTCCATATCAGGTGCACAATCTGACAAGCAGGGTGATAGCCATCCAAATTTAAAGGTTCTATACGTTGTAATTTCCAAAACTCCAGACACTTGTAAATACTCGACAGTTAATTTTTCATATTTCCATATTAGCATAAATTTCAAGACTGTGGCTTGACTCATATATTCACTAGATATACCTATATATAGATAGGAATAAAAATTGCGTTTCCGTCCTTAATACTTTTGAAAATACTCAATATTCTAAATTTAAATGCACCTAATAAGCATTAATTCAAATACTGTAACATAAATCGCGTATACACAACTGTTATAAACATATTGGTAGGTATGGGAATTTGTGTTTATCTATTATGTATTTGAAGAGATGCAAATGATGTATACAAAAAGCTTATTGTTAATTTTTTTTTTTTTACGTGGTAACCTTCTTTACTTCTCAAATTCTTGATGAAAACGTGCCACTGTTTCTGACGTCCCACGTCGGCTATCTCTGTCTACATCATCTTTACCCGCTGGTGCTTATCTTGGACCACACCTTCATCTCTTTAGAGTGGCTCCATTACTGGCTAACAAATCAATCTTCAACTCTCTTACATACGAACTGTAAACATACACCATACTTCTGTCAAAACTTTAGAGAGTGTTGAACTTTCATTCCCTTTTATCATTCACATCTAGAACTACATGACGTACACAGTCATAACCAGGAAAAACATTTATTTCCATCCACATTTAGATTGTTATTTTAATTGTACCGGTATTGTTAAAATACCTCTTTTGTGTAGAATACGGTGGTCCTGAAAAGGAATACTTTGTTAGGCTGCATGCATCAGTAGCGGGCGTGACCACCATGCTTCTGCAAGGACGCCTGGAGCCTCTCGGGTATACTGCTAAAGAGCTTGGTTATCTCAATATGGATCAATAGGCAAGGACAAGAACAGAAGGTTCTAGGGCTAGGGTTGTGTATTCCCATTACTTTACATTGTAATTTGCAACTTAATAACTTGAAAACAACTTCACATAGAGAAACCAGATTTCGCACAATATGTCTAGATGCATAACTAAATACCTCACGAAAATCATGTAACCACAGCTACTTAAGTGACCAGTTTATTTAAGGTTACTTTAACAGACAAACCAATGGGAATACACAGCTCTAGGCCTCCAAATGTTTGTGTATTAGGTTGTGCATTGGAGCAAAAACACACTTCAGAGCTAATTCTGACTTTTCCTGTATATTCCACTGCTCTGTGAGCCACTGTCTCAATGAGGGGTGTTCTCATAGGTGGCAGCACCGGTTCAGAGCCTATCATGATAAAACCAATAGCCAATAAGGAGAGTCCATTTTGCTTATACCCCGGATGTCTGCACCTGCAAGTATTAGTAACCAGGGTAATTACAAAGAGTGGCAGCAACTAGAAGAACATGCCCTATTGGTCTAGGGTGGCCACAGGTTCGTCGTTCTGGCCCTTGACTTGACAGGTCAAGCACATACCAAAAGAGTCGAATGGGGGATAGGTCAGGAGATCGGGCTGGCCATGGCAACATTTGGATTTTGTGCTGCTGGAGATACTGCATGCTGACTCGTGCAGTATGTGTACTAAACCTCCATGCCATAAGGAAGCTGTGTCTCTTGGCTGCTAAACCAGGTAATGGTTGTCCCTGCCATAAGTACATCTTGGTCTTCCAGATCCACATTTCCTTTTGTATTCTCTTGTTTCTTGAAAATGGTACCATCTCCTCTGTAGTACATGTACCTCTGCTCAAAGCAACCCATTCTCCTGGCAACTTCACTTCACACTGGGAAAGACCATACCCCCAGCGTGCCGGTGATCCTCTATCTCTCGAACTCAGAGAGTAATCCATACGTCATGGCATTGTGGATATATATTGATTTCTGTTACCAGTGGCCCCTTAAAAGCCTATAGGTACCCCCAATACCAGGTATACTTTTCACACCTTTGTCTCATTTCCATGACATTATGTGTTTTGTGTGATTGCTGTGGCATACTCCTAGCTCTCTTGTCCATTCTCTCTCCTAAACGAAGTAATGGTCCTCCCTGCCATCAGTACATCTCGGTCTTCCAGATCCACATTTCGTCTTGCATTCTCTTGTTTCTTGAAAATGGTACCATCTTCTCTGTAGGACATGTACCTCTGCCCAAAGCACCCCATTCTCTTAGCAACTTCACATTGGGAAAGACAATGCCCCAGCGTGCCGATGATCCTCTATCTCTCGAGCTCACAGAGTAATCCATACGCCATGGCATTGTGGATATATATTGATTCTTCTGTTACTAGTGGCCCCGTAAAAAGCCCACAGGTACCCCCAATACCAGGCAAACTTTTCACACCTTTGTCTTGTTTCCATGACATTATGTGTTTTGTGTGATTGCTGTGGCATACTCCTAGCTCTCTTGTCCATGTTACAAAACAGTCCTTGTGACATTTATGTTTTCTACACAAAATAAATTTAGAACAGCCCATGTCAGACCAATGGGGGTCTGTTTATGATCAAGAGTATATACATGTTAAGCCCTTGTAGTACGGGGCAACTTTTGTTGAGCAACACATGTTGGGCAAAAAGTTTTGTATATAACAGGGGTTACAAAGTGTGGTATGCTACATTTTTGTGGCTGCAACATGTTGCTTTGAGATAGTCTGGAGGTCTAACTCCTGCAACTCCCTACAACAATTTGAGCATTTCAAGCAATGGGGAAAGGGCCAGAGGTCACATGTGCCATACCCTAGTTACAGCATCAGTATCATATGCTTGTTTTAAATACACCACGATCATTTTCCCTTCACTTTTTTTATCAAAGCATTATATGCTCTCAGCTTGTCCCTGTGTGTCAGCCAAGGTTTTGCCTTGCACGACCTTCCCTGCTTCAATTGTTAAAACTGCAGCAGCAGCAACATTCTTCCTCTTGGTTAAACTTAAATATTTTTTAAAGACCAGATATTTCCACATTTATAATAAGCTACATACGTGAAAATGCTTACCACATGCGGCACTGTATAACGGGTACAGTGATAAGCCACAAGGGGTTGCCACAAAAGATGCTGAACTGTTGAGCCACTAAAGTTGCCCGGTGTAACAAGGTCTTTGCGGGGTCATTCTTAACTGAGCTGCCTTCTACCCGTTGGCATCTGTACTTCTTGTTAATTGTCTGCGTTTAATGCAAACATTATGACTTTGTCATTTTTTTTCAATTGTTTGTCTTTTTAACTTCATGTTTTAAAAATGGTTCCAGCAGAAAATCTTGCGTATGAAAGTATTTTATATATAGGTTAAAACGGGATTCAAAATGATAGTTTCACCATAGTGCGAGTGTTCTCTTCATGGTGAGTTTCCTCCGTCCCAGGTATTAGGTATTGAATGAGACTTTACATGGGACGATCCCTGTCTTTGGAAAATCCTTACTTTTACCAGTACTCTAGAGAAAATATGCGGCTTGCAGTAAAACAGTCTCTATCAGTCCCCTCGTAAGCAGACCAAGCTCCGCATTCTCTAAACTGCGTTTGGTTTGTCCCAAGACTGCCAGATTTTATAGTAAAGGTAAAAAAAAATGGTTTATTTTTTCCTGTTGGACTGACAGACCGACTAGAGTATAGAAAGCTACGAGGATTAGCCTGTTCTGCAGGCAACTTCGCCAATGGCCCTTAGAACAAATTAAAGCTAAATGATGCAGCATGTCGAATAGCAACATTACTTTGAATGGAAAAGATATTCTGCTTGGATGTGCAGATACATCATTTCCCTTTACATTGAACCAGTGTACAATGATTGGGAAAGGCCGTTCGACTACATGGAGACAGATTTAAATTTTAATTTTTTTATTAAAACTATGAACAGAAAAAAATAAGAAGAATATTGTTTTTCAAAGACAGTAACATATATGTGATTGTTGTTAATTACAGTTTGCTAACAGTCTCGGTAAATATATGTGTGGTACATGTGACAGCTTGCTTGGTGAAAATGAGCATAGCTAAAAACAATCATGCTTTGTGGCATAGGAAGCAAAAATTACTGAAAATATACAGATTGAATAAACGAAGAAATAAACAAATAATTAAATATGGATAAGGCCTGTAGTCACAATCAATCAATATATAAACTCATAACCTAAATGAAGATAAGGCTTGTAGTCAAAGGATATATCTGTATCTTCTTGTTATATGATTGACGGGTGATGGTGAAATCAATATCTATATCCTTACTTGCCATTGACCTTCGTTGTTTAACTCCCCAAATGATTGACTGAAAAAAAATGACAGAATGGGTCATTCGATATTGCGTCTGTGATTTTTATTAGTCTACCATCAAGAAAATGCTAAAAGTGGTATACGTTTTTTAATGTGTTGCTTAGTCATATCATAACAGCTATGGGTGTGCCCCTATATTAGGACTGACACTAATGGGGAGATCAATTTCAAACCATATGTCTAGGCCAACATTAGACATTCTTGCTTTTGCTGTATTATTTTGATAGCCACAATAAGGCCTCACGGGCAGGAAAAAATTAACACGATATTTTCACCATCAGAAAGATTGTTCTTATTCAGCGCCATGGCAACTGTTTGTTAGAACGAAACAAGCCGAGACTGTGGATTTGTGAGAGTTATGTGTATTAGTGGATCTCTTTGAGTCAGTACAAGTATTCCTCGATACATTAATCCACCCGGAAAGGGAAGCAGGTGGCAATTGGGACTGCGCAAATTCCTCGGTGGCTGATGAACGACATGTACATAATCTTGATTATATTAATTAGCAAATCGCGTAGTTACCTGCTGTTTATAGTCTTATTTCTAAAATGTATTCAGTATCATATGTGTCCAGACAACAAACATTGAATGTCCAATGTTTGAGAAGATACCCTATAGTATATTTATTTGTATAGATATATGAATTCAAATTTACAAACACAGTTATCAAGGACATGATGAAAAGCAGACCCATTACATCGTTTAAAAATTTACGTGAACTTTGAACTTTATTGACAGAGTCATTACGAACACAAGAGAATTTTGTCAAGCAATACGTTGTTTGTGTTGGTTTAAATGTCAGAGGAACGGTACGTTGTGGCTCTAAATCTAACAGCATATGAAAAACAGATATGCAGAGGATCACACAACATGCATGTGCGTCACGTTCCAAAATCACTATTCAATTATTGTTAGCGCAACTTCAAAACACAGGCCTTCCACATACTCTCTCTCTCCCTCCCTCCCTCCCTCCCTCCCTCTCTCTCTCTCTCTCCCTCCCTCCCTCTCTCTCTCTCTCTCTCTCCCTCCCTCCCTCCCCTCTCTCTCTCTCTCTCTCTCTCTCTCTCTCTCTCTCTCTCTCTCTCTGTTCCATATACTACTATCTAGTTGTAAGAGGACCCTTGCAATTTAGTAATTTTCACCCTGGAAGTGGCAGGTTAGAATCTTCTGTATCATACACCGATCAACACTTTATCATAGAAATGCATTAGTATCCATTAGGAGACGATACCGGCCAGGAAATAAACAGGAATTGCCATGGATCTGAAGTTGTTGAACTTTCTTCCTTCTTTTCATACTCATTGAAACTGTCCATACTTCGGCAAGGCCTGACCATTAAGTGATCTGTAATTTGAAGATTTGAAGTTGCCGATCTGGTGCAAGCTGTTTGTATTTCCGATGACAAGAAAAGTTAGTTAACTGAGAAAACCAACGTGGGTTTTTTTTTTGTTTTTTTGTTTTTGTTTTTTTGTTTTTTTTTTTTTTTTGTTTTGTTTGTTTGTTTGTTTTTTTTTTTTGTTTTTTTTTTTTTTTTTTTGTTTGTTTGTTTTTTGTTTTTTTTTTTTGTTTTTTTTTGTTTTGTTTTGTTTGTTTGTTTGTTTTTTTTTGTTTTTTGTTTTTTGTTTGTTTGTTTGTTTTTTGTTTTTTTTGTTTTTTTTTTTGGTTTTTTGTTTTTTTGGTTTTTTTTTTTTTTTTTTGTTAGTTACTAGACATTAAGTGTTTGTGTAATCTGCGTTTGCATTTGCATGATCAAAAATAGGTTAACGTGAAAGCTGTAATCAATCAATTAAGTAGGCGACATTTCTATATGCAAAGTTCGATTTGGAAGGAAAGTTTATCCATTTTAACCACCCAGTCAGTTTTAAGGTTAAGTAAATAACTTTATCCAGTGCTCTGGAATGCCCGGCTTTTGGCATCTGAGAAAGGTGACCGGCCGTATAATAATTTGTTGTGTTTCTTCTCACGTTTGGGTTATAACGCTTGAGAGCAGGTGTCCGTTAAAGGGAAAAATTCAAAGCAGACGACATTTGAAATTACAGGTCATTGTAGACAGTTTGTGCGAGAAAATGTGCTAGCAGTAGAAGATCATTCGAAAGGTTAGGGATAGTCCCACATGTTCATTCAAAACTGGTGACAACACACAAGTATGAAAAAAAGGCAAAAGAACGAAATTTGAAACTATATATTCCGATTGTTGTCGACTAGTTTACTCCGAAAATTGTAAAAACGTGGCGTACCAAATATTCTTCCAAAGTCAGGTGAGAAATGCCATGTGCACCTGGATAGTTGAGTGGGCGGGAACTTCCAGTTGTTAGTACATTATGTACATCGACTGATGTCTAGCATCGTGTTTTTTACATTGGGGAGCATTCTTTGGGTTCTTTCATCTGTAAGGTATCAAGCAACATTTTTTGTCATAGAGGATGGAGGTCTTATCTGTTTATGTCTTGCAACCCGACCTCTTCAGCTATACCCCTTGAAGCAAGGCTGAGTCAACAGGATTGGTTGGCTAAGCGCCCAATCACAGCAAAGAAAAGATGTTGACCCGGGGTATGTTGGTCCTGTGGGTTTTATGTGCAGTTCTCGTTCAATATGTTTTCTATCGAGAAGAAAAGAAAGTAAACGCGTTTGAGCAGACGAGATTATACAACCGAGTGCCTAAGGGCGGTGTTAAGAGGAACGTAACAGCTCGAGCAGTGAGATAAAAGAAAATTCTGAGTGAAAAAGTAAATGTTTATTAACAAGCGACGTCATCTCGTCCAGACTTAAAATGGAATTATTTTCCTTGAAATCACCGTGAATCTTATACATCGTCAGAGTGATGGATATAATGTGTTGTAACAAAAATTTTACATGTCTTTTCAATGTAAAACATATAAATTTGTTACTCTCTCGTGTACCTATGATTGTCATCTGTAATCATATTTATCATTCGCTGGAGTGGATTCTATGATAGTCACAATTGACCTAATGGAAACGCTGCGCCTGCGCGTACATTGAGTTTGACAACTTCAGTAACAAACATCGAAAATCAGACTTCCTTTTATAAATATCCCGATTATCCCATTTACGATTTTTCGATGTTTCATCGGGTAATCCCCATTACTGATTTTACGGTGTATGTCTGTGTGTATGTATATATATATATATATATATATATATATATATATATATATATATATATATATATATATATATATATATATATATATTTATATATATATATATATTCCTCCTTTTTGGACTGAATGTTTATTGTCTGTTTAAATATGCATCATGCTAAAGAATAGACAGCTGCTAGCTTTTTCACAGAAAACATTTCCAGGAAAACTAGAGTTTTTGATACGGATATATATGTGTTTCATAGTATGGGTTAAAAGGGCGGAAAATACTGTGTATCTGGCAGATAAATGGTTAAAAGTCATTGAATCGCAATTTTAAAAAAAAAAACATGAAAACCTTATTTCATAGCAAACGTAGCAGATAGTCTGCTATAAATTAAATACAAACGCTCAACGCCTCATATTTTCCTTCATGTCGGATTACCACCTGTAGCTACCAATGGCAAAAGCATGACAGCTTCCGGTAGATCACCAAATGGAAGAAAGCAAACCGGAAGCTTAGAGAGACACTTCCGCAGGAGGAGGCATATAGCAATCGCGTTGCCCGTTTGTCCGTCCGTCCGTCCAAAAAGTTTCCGCGCCATAACTTCAGCACTTTTGACCTGGAACTTTCATATTACACAAGATTATAGTTTTCTAGAGGGGGCTTAACAGATAGGTGACTTTGACTCAATTCCCAAGAGCCGCATAAGTAACTGTAGTTTACGCATGATAACTTGAGAACTTTTCGAGCCAAGGATTTTATATGGCACAGAATTATAATCCTCTATTAGGGGCTGGTCAAGTTTGAAGATGGGTAACCTTGACCCGATTCCCATGGTCACGGAGCCACATTTAAGAATTCGGTTTCTGCATTGTAACTTAAGAATTTTTTTAAGCTGGGGCTTTTATATTGAAATAATTACATTAGTGACTTTAGTTTCCACATAATAACTTGAGACGTTTTTGAACTAGGGCTCTCATGTTGCACATGATTATAGTCTCCTATGAATGCTAACTTGAATGTAAAAATTTTGTATTGCGCATGCTCCGTCTGTCTGTCTGTCCATTCGTCCAGCTGCGTCCTGGATTACTTAGTCTAGAAAGCTTTTTGAATCAGAACTTCCAACTTGCATATGGTTATACACTACTGTAAGGCCTAGGTTAATTTCAAAGCCCATAGAACTTGACTTCTTCTTTCAAGGTCACAGGTAATTACAATTCAAAACGTAGCATGATTATCCTTTTAGTTTTTACTGTTTATCACCAGAGTTATTCAAAACCAAACCTGTGATTACAAAGGTTATCAATGAGGCGAGGTGGGCATGGATCCTGCAATCTCTGATTGCATTTTTCATTTATTCGTTTGCTATTTTTTTCTGTTTGTCTACTTTTTAGTTCATCGATCGTTGTTTGATATTAATCCTTTAGTTCATAAAATTCGGTGATATACTACCTTCGCGTTTAGAGCTGATCATTTTACCGTGTGAGAATTCCGTTAAGGATTGAAACATTATGATTTTAATACACTGAAGATCAGATCAGTAGAGCGAGTGGCGAGCAAATTATATTATTATGGTGCTCGATATTTAAACTTTGTCCATCCAGCTAGATACAACCCAATAATGCATAGGTAATTACCCTGTGGTCTGGTTGGCTTTGAACTTTAAACATGAGAAATTAGGTTGCTAGAAAACTTGACTGGTTTCTAACCCGGAGTTTAGGGTAAAGCTAGGGTTGAGTGCAGTCTTTGATGTATTCCCATATGTATATATATAATAATCAATCTGATAAGGGAAGCAGATAACATCAGCATGCTGTTGACCTTGTGTGTCTCTAAAAAACGAGAGACGTTCCCTCTGATGATTATGTGCACATCTAAAAAAGAGAGTCATTCCCTCTGATGATCATGTGTTTATCTAAAAGAGAAAGTCGTTCCCTCTGACATGTCTGATGATCGTAGCGGGAAAGAGTTCTTGTGTACAGTTGTATCAGTTGGCATTTATTCATCACTGTTTACACATGAGATAATACAGTCATAAAGGGAGTAAGTATGAAATTTCACCAGTTGGTCTTGGTTGCTAGAGACCGGTATCCAGCGCGAAATCACCTCGAGGTTTTGGTGACGTAATCCCGACGAAAACGATTATGACTTTGATTATGATTATGACGATGATACTAATAGTAATATATGGTCTTAAGAGCGTATTTGGACATTTTATTCGCTTCCGCTGCTAACTTTTGATGATGAAATGGACCGTTGGCAGCTGCATGCCTTCAGACAAAGCTCATATATTACCAAGAATCACCGGACCCTATCCAGAGTACTTCCTCATGCCTACAGAATACAGATGTCTGCATTCCCACCAAAGACCTCACATTATCTCGCTTGTTATGATTATCGTAATTTTATCGGCTGGTGGCGCGAGACTTGCATATTCCATAACGAAGCAGATTACTTACACAGCACACGCTCTTGAGCACCCAGAGATGTACTTCCTATATACCTGGAATGTTTTGGATACTGATCCACTCCTTGATATTCTGTTCTATTTGTTAACTCTACTGGCCTTCAAGTGGATCGACAGTATACCTGTCGCGCTATGAATATTATCACAAGAACCACGCGTGCATGTGAGCGGTGACGAGCAGAATCATTTTTACCAAGCTTTGCACCAGCAATTATCATACAAATATATGCGCTGAATTGATACCAAAATTAATCGTGCGGGAGACATCTCCGATTTTGAGACTGTTGAGTAGCAAAGTGTTACGACCCCCGTCGAAAGCTGGCAAAAACATCCGCTATTCAAGGCTACGTTCTTGCACGCCCTTTTCAAATAGTATACCCTAACACTCCTGTAGGATGGGCAAAGGAATTTTACTTTGAACACCACATAAACTGCACTACGGCATTTTATGGACCTCAGTACACTTTTTCACAGCATGGTTATTTCGTTTTTGGTGAAAAACTTGCTTTACTGATGCATGTATATTTTCATACAGTATCTATATGCATACTATTTTTCACGCATCAAGCAATCTTGTGTGATTCAGAACTTTCCTTTTTACCATTTTTTTATTTCATTCATTTTGATTTCTGTCATGTAATCATAGGGATAGATAACTAATTTTGATGTATAGAATACATGCATAATGTGCATAATATTTCATATCAACTGTGATTTACACTCTAAATATATTACACATCATGCAAATCTTCTTATTGTACTATGGTTTTAATTGAAATACGTACGAATGGATCTAAATTGGGCACATAAATCACTTAATCAGACACTGGAATACTTGGAATATGCCTATATGGGTGTATGTTTTATGACGCGTAGGAATCTGTGCCATAACAACAGCGTTGACCTTTGACCACGATGCGTGCATGTAACACTCTGCATGCTCTATAAGATAACCAGATAAATGTTATTCCATTTCTGATAACATTACCCTCTAGTACCACACCAAGAGTAGGAGGCCACAGCACGTGTGCATGTTGCCAAAGTTTAACATGAAATAAAGAGAAACACAACTATTGCCCCGCATGGACCGGAATTTCTGTCATCAAAACGTCTTGTGCGTTCAACTTGTGACAGAATTCGCAAAAAAAAAAAAAAAAAATCCTCTTAACATATGTCTATGGAAGTTGCAGAGGCCCTTAAACTAAGTCAACAATTTGATGATTCACCTGCAAAATCACTAAGCTGCTGACGTGGCGAGATAGGTCAGCATAGAAGTACGAATAGCACAAATTGCTCAGTCGTATCTTACTGTGGTATTGCGAAACCAGTACATATCTTAACTGTCATTTCGTGTGTGGTTGATGTATCAAGATATTATAGTCTGTTTGTTCTAGCAGTTTGCCACCCAGGAGCATCAATCAACTTTTCTATCCCGCCAACAGGTGTCGCTGTTATGTTTGATCCACACAAGTTTCTGGTCAAACCTGTCTTTGTCTCAGCACCATGGTGGTACCTACCTCCCTCCCCCATAATATACTGAAGCCCAGAGGCATTCAAGGGTTGTATGGGACTTTTCAGCGTTCTTCAAATCTACATATGATACCCAAATAGTTAATTTGTTGCAGTATTGTGATATTGGAATCGTTTTACTGCGCTTCATGACAAAGTGTCGGTTGCTCCCGTGAAAGGGGTAATTTGAAGGGAACTGCAGAGTACAATGACAATGAATGTTCTTCATGATCGAGCATGTCGCTTTTAGGTCTCCTCCCCCCCCCCCCCACCCCCCGTATTCACCTTTTGTAAGTAGAAATATCTCGGGGTTAGAGAAAACCTGCTGCATTCCATGGCTGAAAATGTCATGTGTCACAAGAACCACGTGCTGCCAACATGCAAAACAATACATCCGACATGGCCCAATTCATCGGTTACCAGTGTTCCCATAATAAATCATTGAGCAGCAAGCTGGGCATATTGATTCTCTTTGACATTTAAACTACACGTTGAATTGATATTATATAAAGTCGTTTGGTCGTCCATTTATTTTGATGTTGTGCGTAAGAGAAGTGTGAATGTATTATGACATCATGGCGTTAAATAAGTTGTTCAGATAATGTGAGGGATGCTGTTTACTTACTTACTTTACTGCCTGTACAACTATGACTCATTTACGGCACGCAGGTCACGAGTGTACCAACTTCAGATGAGACCCCTGAGAGAAAGTCGAAATTCGTAACGTTATCGCAAGCCACAGCATTGCCCTTCTATTCAGAGAAATCGAGCAACTTTGCGAAGAAGACGACTAAGGTGTATAACGCAAGGGTTAATAGCAACCAATCTGTGCAATTCTTTCCAGTTGCCCTTGTAGTCAAAGTGTGAACAGTACTTCGATTTCTCACATAACTAATTACAAATACTGGCGAAGACTCAGGCAGCACAAGAATATGTAAACAAGTAGTTTTGGACAAGGATTTTAAGCAGTCTAGTTGGCCATTTCATTAAAATAACAGCCAATTATATTTGCGTCCAATGGACTTCTTTCAATAGTAAAACTGTAGTAACCACATGACTACGCCTAACAAAATGGTCATCAAAACTCCTTACCTTTCCGTGATTTTTTGCTCTCAAAGTAAAATGTATGAGGGTGAAAGGAGCTTGCATAACTTGGGTCCGGGATAGCGTTGATGACACTAGTCGTTCTTTTCTTTTCGCTAGGTCTAACCATAGAGTAAGATTTTAATGTATTGTCTAACTTAACGAAGACCAAAAATGTCACAACTCTTTTCATCAACATTGCCCCGAACACTTCGAAGTGCAGGGTTCTATTCTTCTTCTTCTTCTTCTTCTTTTTCAAAAATTGTTGTAACGAATCAACATCAGAGCACGAAGTAAAACTGTATTGTGTGATCTTTTGCCTAAGCCTAAGAATTGTTTAATCAGTATCCCCTGAACTCTTTCCATGGTTTTTATGTCGATCTTACCTAAGCTCAAATATGTGTTAAGATACATGTGCAAAATGAACTTTGCGTCAAATGTTCTAGCAGACCTTCGCACACTGAGACCCAAAATCAGACCCATAATATGTTTATCACTGCATTTCCCTTATAATACTGACCTTCAGTGACAAAAAAAAAAAAAAAAACAAAAAAAAAAAACAACCCTGTCAATAACGCGAAAGAATGATAATCTACAAAAGACGCGAAATATCAATATTAGGCTAATTAGAACTCTTGGCTCGGATGCTTTTGACACGCTAGATATGTGAAACAAAAATATCTTATTTTAAAAACTTATTGCTTAATCTCTTTAATCACACAGTTTCAGTTAATCATTACCAAAACGCGAAACGCACTTGTCATCAAAAGCCTTTACAGTGAAGAGGCGTGGATAAAGTGAGATAATAATAGAATGAGGCTCTCATGCTCTCCAGTTGCAGCAAAGGACAGACAAAAAAGGAGGGCAAATCCATGTGTCATGTGTGTCTGCGTTGCACAATTAACGCTATTAGAGGGGAATGAGCTGAAGAGCTGTTACTCACTTATTTTCCAAACTAAAAGAAAGCAATTTGCATTTGTGTGGTGAAAACTGATATTTCTGAATGTTCAAGTATCACGCTGTACTGAACGTTATTCTTTTACAGTAGTGCACAGCTTTGTGGCCGGCATGCAGCAACAAAGAAGAGCAGAGCAGGTCCGCTTCATATTAGGGCAGCCTTGTTCTTTAACGAAGGAAAATGCAGCAGTCTATTTTGTAAACACTAAGGTGGCCTATATAGTAGCTGCTGGCATCCGCTTTTGCGTTGATCATCTAATATTATGTGGCCAACCGGGCCACTTCGCAATCTTCGAAAAAGAGTAGGCAACCCGGGTGGAAAAACCCAGCAAAAAACTGCACTTTAGGGTGTTAGTTTGAAGGTACCGTAGTGTACTGACATGTAGGAAATAACCGCGATTTCCTGAAAAATGAAAAAAGGCCATTGCATGTCATTTAATATATATCTGTAAATCCTACAACAATACTAATATGTACTTAACGAACTCTGTATGTCACTCACAGATATAAATGATTTGGAAACTAAGTTTCTTTAAGCGAACAACCGAAACGCTGATATAAAAAAATGTCCATCTGCCCGAATCAATTTTGCCAGGTGTCGGCCACATTAGAAAGTATATGCCTGTATTTATACAAAATATATTATTTCACAAAAATATTTAACCAGTAAGCCTAAAGCAGGTTTATATGCCACAGGACAGGTGCAAAACTGATACAGAATGAAATGTCACGGTTCTGTTGTTTACCAGATTACTGTAATAGATATATAAACACAAACGTACAACATTGAACGACCAGTACATTCACGAGAATGGTAACGTTTATCAAAAAAGAAACAGAAAAAATGTGTCAAAAAGCAGGGCAAAAGCCAGTGCAAGTGTACCAATATTTGTCTAGAAACACCAACACAGTTTCTAATTTTATCCGTGAATGCCCTCCAGATATCTAAAGATGGACGGGTTAACAATTGCAACGTTGTTGCAGATGGCATCCGCACGTGTTTTGCAGATTTTGTAATCCAGTCACGTTACGTGATAAAGAAAACTTACACGTAAATTACTACCGCCAAACAGATAATTATATCAAATTATTTCGAGATGTATAAGACATTGATTCGGCACTATGAATGTATCTGCGTCCGTTGTCTGACCTGACACACCAATTATTTCTTATTTTTTTACCTTTTATTTTATTTTATTTTGTTTTATTTTATTTTATTTCATTTTATGTTATATTCTATTTTATTTTTCGCATTTGCATTCAAAAGAAAATGTCCGTTAGGGATATTTGCTTCTGGTCGAAACCTTTGCTTCCAAGTATGCCTAGCGAAGCTTCTGGACTGTTTTAATGTGACAAAAACCGTACCGGTCCGAGTCAACTTAACAAATATTGGTACACTTTCAATGTCAACTCTTAAGACAGGGATGGAGGAGTTAGAGAGAGAGAGAGAGAGAGAGAGAGAAAGAAAGAAAGAAAGAAAGAAAGAAAGAAAGAAAGAAAGAAAGAAAGAAAGAAAGAAAGAAAGAAAGAAAGAAAGAAAGAAAGAAAAGCTGTGGGTCACTTTAAACCGTACTGAGCAATAAAGTGTTAAGTCTGCGTTCCCTTCATGTGCTCTCACGTGCCATATGATAGGCTCTTTGGATGTACTTTTCTTCTCATAGACACTTTCCAGGCGATGATGATGCTTCCAAAACACTTTTGAGAAGGGATTAGATAGTAAAAGATCCCCTTTTGACACCGTAAAAACGAGTGCTGCTTCATCAATTGGGCAGGGTGAAGACTTCACCAGATGCTATGCCGGTTCATTCGAAAGGAAGCAATTGGCATATATTGCGAAGGTTTCTGAATAAAAAGGTATTTAATCTGTCGGGCTATATCTGTGTTTCATAGGTTCGGCCTCAATATCTTAGCTTATTGTGGCATAAATAATAAGTAGCTGCCATTTAATATCCCATGATGAAGTCAATTAATTGATATAAGTGAAGCAAATTACAAGCTTATGTGCACAAAGATCGGCTGGTGTGAAATATGTTTTCAGAAGATTCTCAGTGTATATTGCCTGCTTTATTGCCAACTGACATATCTTGATAGTTGCCATTCTGCACGTATCATTATTGCTCCTTTAACATATTGATAGTAATATCAGTTATGTGAACCCTTAATAAGACACAAAAAACTCTTTTCAAATGTCTAGAACGATACTGTTGCAACCACAAATGAAAGGAAAATCTGTTAAAGGCCGTTTTTCTGAATCAAATTTTGTTTCAACCATCGCTGTTTTTCTTGATACAAGTATAAAATAAAATTATTAAGTTTCATTACCATTTCCCACTCAAACTGATCTACAGGAACAAGGACAATTTTATCTGTTGACCCTCTTTTGTTTCGTTTCGCTGTTCCTTTTCGTGTGCAGTCAGTTGTTTTGAAGAAGATAGAGCAGAAATCCAACAAATTTTAAAGGCGCCACTGTGAACGTCACAATCCCGCCAAGGATGGTCGACGAATTAACCTAATTAGGATCGGTAAAGGATTAACTCTTTATCTCCGGAAATGAGACTGAGTGAGAAACCTTTCAGCGAAAACATCGAATTTGAACTGCACCAGTATGTAGGGCAACCGACAGTGGGCGCCACGCTCGTCTGGTGTCCCTGTAATTTACACCCAAGCAACCAATGTTGAAACAATTCAGTGCTCACCTCATTTCATAAGCATGACGTGCACACGTGCGAGCAAAAATCCACAGAAGTATATATATATATATGTATATATATATATATATATATATATATATATATATATATATATATATATATATATATATATATATATATATATATATATATATATATATATATATATGCTTTATATTTCCTGACCAACAAAGAGCTGTAATTTCTGGGAGAGGTTTCATTTTCCATGTGACTTTCATGAACCCTGTTTTTTTTTTTTTTACTTGGGGGAGGGGTGGTGATATTTGCGCTGCTGATGCTCTGTGCTTGTAATTGAATATTGAGTGTGCATCTATGATTAATATAGATAAGACTGGGGGTGGGGGGGGGTGGGGTGTACAATGAGCTTAAGAAAAATCACTAAATGTAAAATAGTGTTCATTATAACATTAAATGCTTCAAATAAAGGGCTTTAGAATGTTCCTCAATTTTCTTGTGTGGAGGTGATGGAGCAATTGCATTGAAAACTTCATTTAATCTACTTGTGTTACTTGAGACGTGAGAGGAAACAGGTCGCCAAGTGAATGGTTGAATTGTGTGTTTCATTTTGGACATATTCTTTATCCTTGTCTGACTGCAGAGAACACATCTTCTTAAAGACCGCGATTCTTTGTTAATTGCTGGCTGACTGGCAAACATAGTCAATTTCCAAAATGGCTTATATTATTAAAGAAAAAAAGGCATATTCCGTCAGAAATAAATACAAACTGTATTAGTTTTGAGCCAGTTTTGGTGCTACCTTCCTACAGAGCGTCTTTCACGTCTTTTTTAAACGTGTGAAGACTCAGTTAACACCTTCATCTGAGTACAATGCGCCACGAATGTATCACGACAAGCTATTTACTAATCATATATTTTATTCTTGATGAGAAACGAAGCACACAATATGGTCTGTCATTACTGATAAGGATACATGTTGTACCGATTCTTACAGATGAGAATCAGTAAACACACACACACACACACACATCTATCTATCTATCTATCTATCTATCTATCTATCTATCTATCTATCTATCTATCTATCTATCTATCTATATATATATATATGTGTATATATATATATATATATATATATATATATATATAGATATATATATGTGTATATATATATATATATATATATATATATATATATATATATATATATATATATATATATATACATGTATTAATTATTCCAGTTGGCTCAATGTGATCTCCCGCTTTTTAAAGCAACAGTCTTCAGTTTCTCGGTCTTTGTTCCTCGTCATTAACATTTGGCTTTCAGAAGAATATGTTGCTATGGATCAAGATAAAAAGTTTCAAGTCAACTTTACGTGGCAACAAAATTGTAACTGTAATCTAAAATTGCCTTCATTCTACGCAGATCAGGCTCTTTGTTGTTTTACCTCAAATTATATGAAAGTGGAAACATGAAGATTAGCCCTTCCAGATAAGCTAATATTCTCTTTAATGATTATCGTCGCGTTTGAAGTTTTGGCAAAACAATTTAATTTAACGGCAGAGGCCTGATAATCAAAATCACCAGAGAGTGCCACTGCTCAATCATTTCACCACGTAATTTTCAGTAAAATGCAGTAGTTATCACTGATAAATATTCAGGCAAAAATTAATGACATTTTACTTCGCATATATTTTTCAGGATTCCAGCACTATAGAATCAACCATCGTGCTCCTCTTCCGGGGCAACCTGGCCAGTTTTGGTATGCAATCATGAACGACGATGGAGATACAAGCAAAGTATATATTTATGGCGCAAGGGGTAAAAGTGACCCTTTGGTTGGAGTCTGCAACTGCCAACTGAAGGTGAACGACGAGAGTCGGGAAATCCAGGGCGTCATCGTGGATGATCAGTGTGTTATTGCCAAATGATAGCAACAGATTCCACATGCTGAACATGGATAGAATGGCTGGTGCCAAGTGCCTGTATCTACATTGGAGATATGCCATTGGCTGAAAGTTGTGATTTCCCATATCACGGGACAGGCCAATTGTTTTCTTCCCTTGACGTCATAAAATTACGTCACAACATCGTGTGAAAATATGCCCACCCAAATCCTGGTTTTTTGCAACCCTGTTTGGAATATCGTAGAAGATATACTTTACGAACGTCAAAAATTAACTTGGGCAGCCTATGTTAAAATGACATCACTAAAACTGACATCTCATTTGTCAAGTGGACAAAGAAAATTTTATTTTACTACCATGTTTGCCCTTGGTATGTTTACCATCTACAGTGAACGCGTGAGAAAAGGACTTTTATTCTATGCAACATTAAAGAACACAAGTTATTTTTCATCTTGAAAAAA
>OZ026623.1:60695311-60715311 GCA_964020975.1 Hermodice carunculata | reverse complement strand
GTGCGCCACCAAGCTTTATTTTTGTGCTTTGCGCTTTTAACGAAACGCTCAGTTTACTATTATGAGCTTCTTCGGCACATTTCAGGTGATCTTGGTATTGATTACGAACATTATTATAAGCACTCCAGGCTTGTGGATCGTGTTTCTTATCTTTTGCCCTCTTATAAGCTCGCAAAACCTTCCGCTTCTCACAGCGAAGCCTAGAATTGTACCATGGAAGATCAGAGGGGCGAACTGTTATTTGTTTGTTTGGAATTAGTATGATTTGCCGCATCAAGGAACAATTTTGTCCAAATTTTACTGCACAACTCGACATTACCAGACTGGAAGCAAAAGTCCCAGTTTGTTCCATCAAGGAAATCCCTAAACTTATCGAAATCCGCTCTCTTGTATTCCCAAATTTGTCTAGTAAAAGAAGGTTCCTTTTTGCGCCGAAAACATACATTGGCAGCAACGACTGAATGATCGCAATTAGAGATTGGTGATAGGACACGTGGTTCTCTAATAAAATTTGGTATATTAGAAATTATTTGGTCTAAACAAGTAGAGCGTACTGATAACTGCACAGTGTGCAGACATTATTAAGGCAAGTACGCAACATGCGCGGCTAATGTTACATACTTTGCGATGTTTATCTACGTTACCCTCACACAAACCCATTTGCAGCCCCAGAAGGTGTTTGCCAGGCCCAGGTTCCATCGGCATCGAGGTGTCAACAATGGGAGTTGGTGAATCGTTATCATTTATTTCACTTCATCGGCCACGTTTTCAGAAGAGACGTGAATTGTTGACATAATTTCCGTAATGCCCGGGAAGTTTGAGACTGTGGTGTAAATAAAACTGCCGAGATTACCCGGGATGGATAAAAAGGCAATAAGTGCGCCCATGTGCGCATGCGCGGCAGGGGGTGACGAAGAAAATCGAATCCATTGGATAATTTACCGTTCTGTTATGTCCTGTATTCACATGTGTTTAGGGTAAGAGCTCGCTGACGCTCGCTACAAAAAGAAACTGGCTAAACTCGTCAGGCCTATGCGTACACGATCACAACGCAAAAGTTCCGCATTAGAATAAAGCCGTAGGATTTGGCCTACACTAATATTTCGTTATGCTGAACAGATGCACTGAGCGCTTGTGCCTGTATATGAAGGTTTCACCAAAGAAATATTGCATAGGCCGAATAAAGGCAAGCGTCGTGCATGCACCATAGTAACATCTTTTCTTCATGCCGTGAAGTGGTCTGTTCGAAATTCGGTCCCACTCATAAGCGCTGCTGCGGCAAGACATGCTTTGGTGAATGTGGTACTGGTGTGTTTCTTTTTGGCAGCCAAGCGTCTTACTAAGTACTTTGTGTTCTGTCAATTGTATAATTTTCGTATATAGTTAGAACTATCAATTGGGTTTGCACATGACCAGGGTAAACTCTTTAATGTTCGGAAATCGACCTCCCCCCCCCCCCCCCCCCTACAAGGCGTACTACTGCCACCAAAACGTTCCTGCCATTATTACGCATATTTTCTATTGCTGGGATAGGGGTGCTTCTTTATTTCCATACAGGTGTGCATGCAGTTGGGAAATGTGCGGTTTCACTGCCAGTAGCTATAGCCTCAGCTGGTGTCCCAAATTTCTCATTGTTTGACAGATCACTAAGCCACAGGAAGCCACCAGGTGTCACAATTAATATGGATTTAATCGTCATTGCTTTATTATTGTAAAGGAACATAACAAGTTTAATATTAAACTTTCAAAATTATTTTAGATATTTTTATGTCTGTGTGGCAAATCTCAAATGTCAAGGTCACGTCAGAGTCAAAGGTGATCTCAAGGCCAAAGGCTAGTTTTAGGTCAATAAAACCAAAATGTCATTTTAAAGGTCAAGGACCACTTCATGTGGAGGTCATTTCAAGGTAAAAGGCTACTTTCGATGGTGGCTTTCTTCTAGCCATAACTTGGTCAATTTTTATCCAATTTTGATCATGTTGGGCTCAAATCGCAGCTATTTTAACACTGCACATTTTGAAGTCTTGGCTTTTTATAATGAGAGGTCATACTTTTCAAAATTATGCAAATAAGGGTAATTGAAGTTTTAGATCTGCAATATCTTATATACTATAGTAGATGTAGTTCCAAGTGTATAGGAGTTCGATCATAGCAAGGCAAAGGTCATCTCAAATGTCAAGGTCATGTCAAGGTCAAAGACCAATTTTAGGTCAAAATATCATTTTAAAGGTCAAGGTTCACTTCCGGTAGAGTTCATCTCAAGGTAAAAGGTCCTTTTAAGGCCAAAGGCCACTTTCGATGGTGGCTTTCTTCTAGCCATAACTTGGTCAATTTTCATCCAATTTTGATCATGTTGGGCTCAAATTGCAGCAATCGGAACACTGCATATTTTGTAAATTACATGTGACCCCAGGAGGTCATAGGTCAATGTCATCTGGACCTTTGAAAGTTTCACTCAGCCATAACTCGGCTAATTTCCATCCGATTCTAATCATGTTGGACTTTAATTGTGGGTATTGTAACAATGTACATTTTTGCATTTTACATGTAACCTTTAAAGGTTAAAGGTCAAAGGTCAAGGTCATTTGGACTTGGAAATTCTCATCCAGCCATAAGCTTAATGGAATGTAAAGTACCAAAGCACAAAAGTCGCACCATTTAATATTTATAACTTTGGAAGGCACACAGGCAGATTTGCTTTGAAGCAAATCTTCCTTTCTAGTTTCATTATGCATTTGGTGTTTCACCATAAGGACGACACGTAAACATAATTTAATCAAACTGAAATTTGCACCAATTTTTAATGGGAGCATAAAATTATGTTTCAATGGTGGGGCCCTCGTTACTCCTTCAGACCTCTAAATATAGACCGCCTTGCAACAGTGCAAATATGCTATATAATTAACATATGGCCTTCAAGGTCAAGGTCATTGACCATATGACACATTCATTTTGCCATAACTCGATCACTTTTTATCTGATTTTGTTCAAGCTTGGCTCAAAGTGTGCGAAATGTACCGCCGCACAGTTTGGTAATTACATCTGACCTCTAAAATCCAAGGTCCAGGTCATGTGACCCTTTGAAATTTTCATCTAGCCATAACGTGGTCAATTTAGATCAGATTTGGGCCATGTTCGGATTTAATTATACCCCCCCCCCCGGGTGGGTTTACTGTTTTCACGATTGTCGTCTGTGTATGGAAAAGCCTTGTCCGTGCCATAAATCCTTTGTTATTTCATAGATCTTTATCCAACTGTAAATTATTGTTGTTTATCATTTGAAGTTGTGTCATGATACAACATTGACCTTGCAGTGTATAGGTCAAGGTTACAGCTGGCAACTGTAACTTAACCCTTGTCTAGACCATAACTACTTCATTAACAATCACATCTTCTTATAACTTTGTATGCTTATTTGCCGTCACTACATGGTAATCATTAGGCAACCGTGAACTTGAGATATGTAGGTCAAGGTCACAGTGGCCATGTGCCATGAGACATATCGCTGTGTGGACCCGAAATCTTCCTGCAACTTTACATGATTCTTGCTTCTTACGGGAGGATATGTCATTCACCATGCCCATCTGTCTGTCCGTCCATCCGTCTGTAGAAAAGCCTTCTCCGGGACTTAATTCCTTTATTATTTCATAAATCTTCCTCCTACCAGACATACTGTTGTTTGTCACTAGAGGTTGTGTCATAAAACAACATTGACCTGGAGGTTCATAGGTCAAGGTTACAGGTGGCATCTGTAGCCAAACCCTTGTCCGCACCATAACTCCTTCATTAATAATCACGTCTTCTTAAAACTTTGTATACTTTTCTCCTCACCACATGGTGTGTGACGAGACAATCGTGACCTTGAACTCTGTAGGTCAAGTTTACAATGGTCATTTGTCTGTAGACATATTCTTGTATGGATCCGAAATCTTCCTCCAACATTACGTGATTATGTTTCTTACAAAAGGGCATATCAATGTGCGGCTGGGTATACTGGTTTCACCATGTCTGTCTGTCCGTCCATGCGTTCGTCTGTGAGAAAGCCTTGTGAAACAAAGCTAGGTCACTCAGTTGGCCACCATAGGTAGATATACATGAAGGTTAAAACTTCAACTTGCCTTATTATTTTATTTTTTATTATTTTTTTAGGATGAATTTTACCGAGTCAATGTCCTTTCCTTTTGTAAGAAGTATGTAATAATGACGTACCCTTTGGTAAGAAGTAAGAATCGTGTAAAGCTGGGTCCGTATTAGTCTTTCTTAAGACCCTCTCTTAGTTGATTCGTTATAAAAACAAAAATGCTAATGAATAATATAAAAATAAATGGGGTGGGGGTAGTCATAGCGTCGAGCTAGAACAAGCCAGGTCGCGAAACGCTCTTCACTTCTCTCCAGGACCGCTTCCCGGCCTGGCTTCTTCCAACTCGACGCTATGACCGCCCCCTCAATTATCTTTATAATTTTCATTAGTAATTTTGTTCATAACGAATTGAGTAAGAAAGGGTCTTAAGATAGACTAGGTCCGTGGCAGAATCCTTGCAAGCAAAATATCTCATGATTCACCAGCCACATCAAACTTCCAATGAGGTGGTCCTAATGCAGAGACCAGTGAATACCCGATCTAACGGGGTGTATCCAGTCTCGTCGGCGATGACTGTTCTAGTTGTAACTATTGTCACTCTGCACAATTTTATAATTTACATGTGACCTGTAAAGATCAAAGGTCAAGGTGCTATAAGGTGAAATGGCTGAATTGGGAGCGTGGGGGGAGGGTTCCCCTCAGCGGTTGCTTGCGATCGAAGATGTCTAGTTTTTTGTTGTTGTTGCTTTCAATTTAGTTCTATCTTCCTTTTAGTTTTTATTTCTTTTTGGGTATTTTGTTTTGTTTTGTTTTGCATAAAATGTACCCCTTTTGCATGTTACAGTATTGACTGTCTGGTTAATGGGCACCTATATGCAGGCCTGCAAGTGTGAGCGCAAAGTCACCACGGTGTGACTCAACGACTGAATCCAACGCAGGCTTCTCTCTCTCTCTCTCTCTCTCTCTCTCTCTCTCTCTCTCTCTCTCTCTCTCTCTCTCTCTCTCTCTCTCTCTCTCTCTCTCTCTCTCTCTCTCTCTCTCTCTCTCTCTCTCTCTCTCTCTCTCTCTCTCTCTCTCTCTCTCTCTCTCTCTCCCTCCCCTTTTCTCTCTCTCTCTCTCTCTCTTTATTTATTTATTTATTTATTTATTTATTTATTTATTTATTTATTTATTTATTTATGTATATGAACCCGGTGACCCATGTGAATTGCCGTATAAAATCTCTCTTATTCTCAGGATCTCACCTACCTCTCAATTTAGCTTCTGCGCTATGTCATAATTTGAAAGGGTTAAAATGTGGGGGCTCACGGAATCCCATTGTCTGCAAGTACCTGCGTCCCTCAGTTTCTATGGACCAAGACCTTCTCTTAAAACATGTTGATTGCTCAGAAGTACATCAACCTCCACCAATTCACACTGAGGGACACATATAACGTGCCAGGCCAGACCCAGGACCGCGGTAATCATTTAATTCCTGAACTGATTAGTTTAAAGTCGTGTCCAGGATGCCTGCTGACAAAAATATTGGCACCAAATGAACAACAACAGGGTCCGATAAAATGACCTGGTGATCAGACAAATTGGTCACACACAACCGCGGTTTTAGGTGGGAAACAGTAAGACAGGTACAGGGGCCCATATGTTTCCCATACCATTCTGTTTTAGTTTCACAATTTTAACTTTGCAGAAATTATTGTTACTGATGACTCTACACACTTCCAAAGATCCGTTTGCATAATTTGGAGAACGCCTGAAGCATCCAAATGCATGCATATTGTACACTCGTAGTATGTAACCAGCAATTTATTCAGAGTTACTGGGACTTTGAGATGGATTCAAGGAACTGACTCTCAGTTCCTGGGACTTTTGCTAAATTCCTAGGACTGGCCGTGTGCTCTGAGGAACTGGCATAAATGCCCAAGAATGCATCTGTATTCCTGAAAATGTACTAGTATTCACAATGCCACAACTCAGTTATGAATGAAGTAATATCTAAAACAATTGCATGTGTACTACTAGGACCCGTTTTATGAGACTTAATTTCGTGCGTCTATCTTGGGCAGAACTGGAGATATGATGGGCTATCTGACCAAAATTGTCCGAATGGAATGGAAGATTTATTTTGGAAGGATTTATATTTTAAAAAACTGGCCACATATTATAATCACCTGTCGTAGCACTGCTTGTATAACCACTTATAGAGTTGGATGCTCGTGCAGTCGGTATGAGACCCCGTGTCGGAGACTATCTGTCAATTGTAAAGCTCACAACACAGTATTTGTTATTACGTAGGCCTAATCTCACAATGTTTCATCTTTTTCCTTTCTCTTGTAGTTGTGCCATTTAGATTGCAAGCGGCTTGACTAAAATTCCATCGTTTCTTTCCACTTGATTTACCGAGAGCACAATTGGAACAAAATATATTGACTTATACAGAGACTGAACCCCCGCATCTGTGGTGTATTTTTTTAAAAGTCAATATCATGACCTTGATCGGAAATCTCTTTACAAGTTAAATGCCAAGCACCAATAAATGTTAACACAAAAAAGTCAAGCCCACCGCCACAATAATATGGTCGGGGGGGGGGGGGGCGTTGACTCTTTTGGTTCAGTATATCATAACTAATCCAAAGCATAACATTTGGGACATACTTCAACTTCCAATATTGTGAATTCCAATGTTTTCAGGATGTGAGCATAAAGTAATACTTCTACACTTTTTTGCTATTTGGAAGTGGGCTATGCTGTGCACGAATAGGCAAGGGAAGAACAGAAGGTTCAAGAACTGCCTAAAAAGTGGCACTGCAGTCAGTGATTTGCAACTTAATAACTTGAAAACTACTGCACATAGAAACACCAAATTGCAGACAGTAAAATGTAGATGCATAACTGAATACCTCACAAAAAGCATATAACCACAGCTACACAAGTAACAAGTTCATTCAAGGTTGCTTTAACATACAAACTAATGGGGACACGCAGTTATAGCCCTCCCAATGTTTGTGTATTCAGTTGGGTATTGGGGTGAATACACACATTAGAGCAAAATGTGACCTTTCCTATTAGTACATGTGGAATAAATACAAAGACATCTGCTTTATTGCCAGACATTTGCACAGAGAGATAACCATTCTGTGATATACTAGTAACATGTGTTGTGTCCCGAGGCGCTAGACGAATGTGATTCGTGCTCACTGTTTATGATCTGAGAATTTCTCTGTTTCAGATTTGTGTCCTAATCTGTCACTTAAAATGCACCTTATCTGCTGATTGGCTTAACAAAGTCTGTCTTCTCTCAGGCGAGGGCCTTGCCGGTGGATACCAATACACCCAGACAAATTTCACAAGAAGTGTCTTCGTTTGACTGTCATGGTTATGGCAAAAAGTGTGGGGAAATTAAAAATAAAATGGAGCTACTGAAAAACTACATTGAAACAAAGTACCAAAGAAAAATGGTGAGTTTTTGCAGATACATTTGGTTGCCTGAAAATACTTTTGTAGACATTTACAATGTTCCGTGCAGTTTTAATATCCGATTTACTGCTGATTAGTTATATGTAAAAAATGTCACGCCCAATGTTGTGTGGAACTGCTGGTTTACAAACAGGAGAGAGAGAGAGAGAGAGAGAGAGAGAGAGAGAGAGAGAGAGAGAGAGAGAGAGAGAGAGAGAGAGAGAGAGAGAGAGAGAGAGAGAGAGAGAGAGAGAGAGAGAGAGAGAGAGAGAGAGAGAGAGAGAGAGAGAGAGAGAGAGAGAGAGAGAGAGAGAGAGAGCTATATCCTGGCTACAATATAATGCAATTACTGAACAAAGAGCCTGATAGCAGAATTTAGAATAACTTAACAATTTCACCACCTTTTACACTGAACAAACTATAAGCACATATTGCTAAACGACAACAGGTGAATAAAACACACCTATTTGCATTTTACCTATATTTTTAAAACTTTCGTTCCATCAACCACTAATCGGTTGCTCAGAATGAAAAAACCACACGCTATACAGAAAAATACCATTATCCTCCTTTGTATCCTGCAGGTGTCGCTGTTGATTAGTTTCTGGCATAACATCAGCACGGGTCGTCACTTATCAAATTCCATCTTTGGGTCTTATGTTGACCTTTTGCTTATAAAACTAAAATATTTAAAGATGGCTGTTCATTTTTTCAACAAGAGTTTTGAACTTACTGTCAGATCAAGCAAGGTAAAGAGTTTAATCAACATGTAAACAATTTCATCACTGTTTTCTGTGCGACCATAAAATGATGCAGCGCTGTGCGTTGGATTCAATACTTTGTATAAATGCATATGCCAAAACAAAGGACACATTTGTGACAATTCTTATGTACAAGGTGTTGCCATAAACATTTCGTTTCTCTCTGACTATTTATTCGAATCACCCAAGTTCGTTTGGTCATGGAGGCTTTGCAACACGTCCTTCCATTTAACCACACGTGTTCAGTGCATGGAAGACCATGCTGGCAAATTGCGCATTCTATGGCATACTGATTACTCATCTGGTTGCACAGAAACCCAGGTCCGTGGTTGCTGCTCTGTGCGTCCGCAAGACAGAGTGTTTAGCCTGCTAACATCGCTGTTGACCAACAGCCATCTTTCCTAGATCACTGATTCAGTTTGCCGGAACTCCAGCACACTTGGTTTAAACATATTTTATTTCAAAGAAACAAGGATTTGGGAACACAGCCGATCTATCTGAGACACAGCTCAGTCATATTCCTGTTGGCCTGTAAGCATTATAGAAATGGTGCCCTTGGCTGCAGGGGACAAGAAAGAATAATAAATCAACAAAGACATCGAAACTCTTTTAAATAGTAAATTTCTACAGTTGTCGGATGTGTCGTGTGCTTTGGAGGGCCAGAGCTGTAACCTTGTCTAGCGGCAAAAGTAGCGGGGGGGGGGGGGGGGGTGAAAGTGCCTTCACAGCGGCTAACAGGAAGATCTGTTACCCGCTCTGCTGACCAATCACTAGTAGGTATTCCTCTCTGAGGTATAATAAAGCCTCTTGTATTAATCACGTGGTTTTATAGAATTAATCCTCGTTTTCTGGCTTCGCCCTTTCAACCACCAAAAGTGATGGACAAACTTTCATTAGCGCTAACAGTCCGTCAGATATAATTTATAATTAACTGAAGATTATGTTTGATTGATTAAATCAACAATAAATCAACAATTATATTTGATTGATTAAATCAAGAATTCAACAATTAACCAACAATTACATTTGATCACTTCAATCAACAATTATATTTGATTGATTCAATCAACCAATGAACAATTAACCATATTTTTGTGAGTCAATCAACCAATCAACAATCAACTAGCAATTATATTTGATTGATTCTATCAACAATTAATGAACAATAATATTTGATTGATTCATTCAACCAATGAACAATAATCTGTTGATTCAATCAAACATTCAACAATCAATTAAAAATTACAATTGATTGATCCTATCAACTAATCAAATATTAAATAACAATTATATTTGATTGATTCAATTATATATTTCCCACTTGCAGATAGACAATATAAACATGACGGAACCTAATAACACAGAACCCGAAGAACTAATTTACCCCACTCCAGCACTTCTACAGGAGCTTATAAATGGAGAGAAGAGACGACACAAAAGAAAACTCAGCCAGTTTGGATACTACATGTCAAAGAAATGGACCCTGCCAATACGTTACATATTCAATGGTGACCACCGTAAGCAAACTACATTATATACGCCACTAAACAGAACTTTTGCTTATTTGGTAAATGGTGATCTATAACTAAGTCGGTAATGATAATGATACGGCAAAACTGACATGAATATATTAAGAGACACTGTATGGACCAGAATTGATATAGGCGGGTAAGGCTTTTGACTCTTCACGTTAAAATGACTGAAAAAAGAAAGGTTTCCTTTGGTTGAACTGAAACAAACCTGTCTGTTTGTTCCATGCAGCCCATGGTTTTAGACAGAAATTAATTGATCATAATCTATCTTTCATTGCTCCCACACACGCCAAACTGTTAAATCGGACACTTGAGAGGAGGACGCCCTCAGCAAGAATAATTGCCAAACTCGAGGTTTAATAGAGAGACCTAATGAATGCGAAACATCAGAATATATTGCGTGCCAAACAAATGGCATCATAACAATTTTTCTTTCACTGTGTCATTATATTTTTTTCAGTACCTGGAGAGAGAAAGAAAATTATGGAAGCTATAGATCACTGGGAAGCCCAGACCTGTATACGATTCAAACACTACCGCACCAAGATAAACCTGCAGCCTCCTTATATAAAATTCACCAAAGGATATGGGTGAGCATCCGGCTTTGCATTTTGACACTTGAAGTTGTGAATTCTATGCAAGCCATGCATGAATTGCAATGATATATTACTCTTAAATGACCGTCAGAAAACAAACTGAAATAGGCACTCGTCTCAGCTTTGTGCTGCCTTGTGTTTTTTCTTTTAACTCACAAGAATATATATATATATATATATATATATATATATATTGCGCATTCAAGTCCCCAGTATTTTCAAATGTTATGCAAGACTTGACTTACCTAATATGCAGATTTTGCGTTTTCCTTTTCCTTTGCCTTGTCGCCTTCATCACTTTTTGTCGCTGCACTGGGATCAATATATTTTGGACCTACTCATTGTCCTGGCATTTGTGCATGCAAACAGATTAAATTTAGCAAACTTCTGCACCTCTTTCATTTCTATCACAAGAAGAGTTGTGCTTATGTGAATTCACTCTTTCAGTGCCAACTGCGACTAAAGTCGAACTACTTAAAACGACCTGCGCTTAATAATAATGAGGGTGCTAGATGCACCTTTCGTGTAGAAAAACGTTTCATTTAGGTATCCCCATGCCCGTAGTTACACAGAAAATAATAAATACTCCAAGGAAAGCTGCGGATTCAGTCCAAAATGTGGCACTGAAAGAGGCACCATAATGATTCCAAATGACGATTGATTTCTCTTGGAGAGGTAGTTGATTGAAGTACGAGCACGCCTATAGCTGCAGACTAAACAATGGTCCAGGTCAACAGTTTTCTCGGCGCTTTAGGCCCAATAATGGGACAGCTATTAACCCAGTCTCAGAACCAGCACTAAAGGGATTATTGTTTTGCTTTTAAATTTGAATTTGATGTGAAAGGCTGTTTTTCCTCTTTAACTTTGAAAAAAGGAAAAGGAAAAGGAAAAAAAGCGATCATCTGTGAGATATGTCACAGCTCCTGTGGAGTAAGTGTCACTGTTTTATGTTTTATATTGCCAGGTGTGCTTCCTACATCGGTAACGTGGACAATATTCCCCAGCAGGTAGATCTGGCAGAGGCGTGTCTGCACGAGGTAAAAAAATGCGATAACATATAATGGCAAGTTTCGAGTAAGCTGTACGAATAAACTTCGCATCGTGTATACTACAATAACAACCTCCGGATGCTTGGGCACTCTTTTACAAGAACACGTGTCACACTGTCTTAAATTCCCTGACTCGAAACAGATTAAGTCGCTGTCTTGACAAAGACAACCGTGGGTAGATTTATGTCCAGGTTCATTAAATACAGGAAATAACCTTGTCGTGTTCATCCGGTGAAGTTGCCGTGGTAACCAGAATCAGGCTTCATTTTTCATCACTTCTTTCGACCAGTTGCATCAAATTAGTCCATATGGCCTGTTTATAATAACATATAGTACCAAAATTCTTATTAAACCAGGCTCGTCTCCAAAACAGGTCACTGAATGGTTTTGGATGACCAATGTGGAATTCTATGTCAAACGACATAAAGGTATATTCTCCCGACGTCGATGCACCCTGACGGACATTGAGTCTGTAACTATGTTTTGAGGTAATTCAGTACTGTTTTGCTTTTGTATCAGTCTTTCCTCACCTACAGAAGCCACAGACAGGCATACACTGGTCAACCCGGTCCTGGATAAAACTTCAGATCGAGAATTTATGACAACTGCCTGCAATCTTATTCTCTGATTGGCTTAATGCCCGTGGTAACCAAATAAACATAACAGATTTTGTATTTTCAGATGGGCATAATTGCACATGAGCTGGGTCACACGATTGGCTTCATGCATGAACATCAAAGATCTGACCGCAATAAATATGTACAAATCCAACATCAAAATGCTAGGTCAGTATCACTGATTGGTTTTAATTGCATGTTCTCTTGGTGAACCAGCTGATTTGTAAAACGAAGAGAAAACTATGAGCACTGTATATTCTGTACTTTGAACATCTCTGTCTGTCTGTTCTCTCTCTCTCTCTCTCTCTCTCTCTCTCTCTCTCTCTCTCTCTCTCTCTCTCTCTCTCTTTCTCTCTCTCTCTCTCTCTCTCTCTCTCTCTCTCGTAAAACAGTCTAAAATTGATTAAACCGGAAGTAGAATACCAGACAGACAAACAAGAATGAGTTACTAATCCTTACGATCTTGATTGACACACATTGAGACATGACAAGGCGTTTACATGTCAGTTATTCTGAAAAAAATGCGCCATATACCCTTAAATATATTTTATTTTCAGACCAGTCTTCATTAAAACATTTGTATCTCCAATACAAAGTATCACAGAGATTGCTTCAATGTGCATGCATGTAGTGTAGCCTGTTCGAGGTATGCTACACCTGAAGCCGAAATTTAAAAAAAATGACATTTTCTACCAATAGTCCATCGTAATTTCTTGGTTTATGGCTTCATTTACTGCTTACATTGAAAACATCTTCACATTGTGTTTTGCATAAAATGAGTTTGTCAAGCAGAGATGATACTGTTTGCTGCCTTAAAATCTACTTCTTATGGCAAACATTAGAAAATAATTGGTTAGATCTGGCAAGAAATCTGCTTTCCCAGGCTGTTTGAGCAAGCACATGACTGTCATCATAAAATTTGTTTTCATGTTTATGCTTTTACCTTTTTTTTTTGAAAGATTTTCATTTATGTACATTTCGGAGATAAAAGCTACTGGGCACACGGACAACTTGGTGCCGTATGACTACGCCTCAGCTATGCATTATGGATCTAAGGTATGGAGATTTTCTTGTTTTCATCCATATTTTATCCATGGTGACCAGACATGTAATTTGTGCTTAAACATACTTTGATAAATACTTCAGATGAATATTGTACATTGAAGGCGTTTCTACTTTAATTTTATTATAGGCCAACACTTTTTCTGTGTACACAGGGATGAAGTTGTTGGCGTCGTGAATTTTGATTAAAGTTCAAGAGCCATGCGAGATTCATATCGTATTGGTAAATGCTTCTCAACTTTTCTGTAAACTAGGTTTGAGATAGCGATAGTTATACCCGGTCATCATTTTATACTTTTTCATTTTACCCAGACATTGTCACGGAACAACCAAATAACAATTCAAACCAAAGAGTCCTTATTCCAGAAGACCATTGGACAGAGGACAGGGCTATCGTTCCTTGATGCCAAGTTGGCCAACCTGGCGTATTGTTCAGGTAATTATATACATTGTTCTTAATTGTACTGAAATTATAAAATGCGTAATTTCTGTATTTGAAAACAGGTGTACTGGTGCCTATGATTGGCGTTATGTACGTTTTGACTTATAAAGTGTGAAAAACGCATGCACTTTAGCAACAAGTAGATACTAAGATTGGTTTGAATTACTGGGGGGTCGAATTTATTAAATCTTTCAGTGTCAGGTTTCGACTGAGTCAACAGCTTTCCTCGGGTGTACGGTCGCATGAAGCGCGCCGAGCAAAGCTGTTGACATGAACCGTTATTGCGGTCTTCGCAACTGCAGACATGCAGGTATCTGAGTGAAAGGCCGGTTCACAATGAATATGAGTCAGGTATGGTTACGTTAACTCAAAGGACATAATGCTTGTCGGATTTGGCAAAGAAAGAGTTTGATGATAGAAGGGATCGGGCTTTTTAGAAGTAATGACAAGTTTATAACAACAATGGATTATATAATTTTTGCGCGTATCCTATATATGTATATGGTTCATGAGTTATTTTCGAATAATTGTACATTTGAAATGAATTCTTCAAGACGATACGAAATTAAACATAAAATGCCTGTGACTTTTCTTACTAAAATAACCATACTTCTTGCAAAATCAGTAACGGCTTGCATATCAGACACGGAAAGGTGAATACAAATCACGTTTGGATGTGTAAATAGTAACACTGCGACACATTTCATGGCTATTGATTCCGACTATGCTCATCTGTACATTTCATAAATATACATAAAAGATTTGTTTTCACTCCACATTGGAAGATGTGTGTAAGAAAGTACCTCTGAAGAGAACCTGCCTTCATGGAGGCTACCAGGATCCCAATGACTGCTCCCGCTGCAGGTGCCCGGATGGATGGTCTGGAACTTATTGCTCAGAAATAGCGCCTCACGTGAAAGGTAAGAGATTATGTATCTTGAACTGGTCAGTAATCGGCTGGACTTTATTACATCCGAATTTAAGAATTATAGAGCTACTGCAATTATTTTAAATGTACATGGGTTGGTTTTCTTTTACTCTGGAACAGATTCTTGTGGTGGTAAAATACACGCGGACGGAAAGGCCCGCTTCATCTCTTCACCTGGGTACGGCACTGGAACTGCCTATAAGACGAAACAAGAATGTTCTTGGCTTATTCAGGTGGGTTCGAGCTTTGCGCATATCCACCTAAGTATAACATCATTTCTGGCCATGTTTGTACTTAGCAATGAGCCTATATGCTAAACCACATACTTTCAATACACATGATAGCTGGAGACAACAGATGCGATGATAAAAATCATGCAAATGAATATCGAAAACCCTGCTTCAGTTTCTGAGCTCAACATTACTTAAGTCTCGTTTTTCAAAGATGAAGTACCTGTTATATGGACCGATTTGATGTGACAACTGTAAAGCATTCCAAGAAGCTTATGTCAGACAAATTTCATGGTATGTATAAATATAACTGACACACCTACGGTGCTTGCGGGACTACATGATGATTGAAAATTCCATTGTAGATTTCACCGTTTACTTGAAGCAGTTTGTGACGTGCCTTAATGTGACCCCAAAACTTACATAACGGTAAAAAATAATAACATTAGTTGCCTTGCAGGCATCCGCCAATCATAGGGTGGTGATAAACTTTGTAGGGGACTTCAGCGTCTACTGCAAGAATGACATCACCTGTTACCACTGGGTAGAAGTTAGGTACAAGACACACTTAGGTCTTACGGGCGCCAGGTATGGAGAATATTTCTCAGTCGCGCATGTATGTGTATTTTATTGATCTTGTAGAGAAGTTCTGGTAAAAAGTTCATGTGGAAGTTCTTTTGCCACATGTAATATTATCATGATTAAATGGTGGTCATAAAAGTAGTCTATCGCGCCATTGGGCAACAATAACGTACCAACCTTCAAAATTATGGCATTAATAAATCTACAAATAGTTGAGATGTCTATTGTTGGCGTGAGAAGAGGTTGACAGTCACCAAGTCACCCTCGTCTGCATCAATGACGTAACAGTCCTAAAAATTCTAAAGGCCGATGAATAAGTTAGCGGCTATTCACAGCGGGAATTGAGAAGATTGCAGGCATCAAAATACACTAGGTATTAATGATGTAACCCCCCTCAAAATTAAAACGCCAAAGAGTCTCGATATATTTTGGGTGTCCCACAATAAATGTTTATTATTCCCTGTGGAAACCATAACTAACCTGATATGTCTGCAGGTGCTTCACTTCATTAGATGGTAAAAGTCTTTTCTCAGTTTTGACATGGGGAAATCTTTGGGGGTTTTTAGCAATCCATGTAAAACAAAAATTGGATCTGTACTTTGATTAGAAGTCTATGTGTATGTGTACGTATACGTATACGTATATGTATACGTACACGCATGCTCATAGTATAAGTATGAGTACACTATGCTTATACGTATATGTATATGCAAATGCATATTTGCCAAGCTACTTGTGACATTCGTTTCTGCATTAACTCCCATGTCAACAAAGACGTAAACCAAGCCGTTTATTTTCTTCATAAAGCACAGGCAGATCACAAGTTCCTTTGTGACTGTACTCTTCTTGTATTCCAACACTGTGACTAAGTCAAATAGCCTTTGAGTTTCTTTTTAACAAACAGTAATAAATGTTGTCATAGGCACTGGAACCTTCCATGTCAGGTGTCTCTACAATAAATTAGGTAATTTTGCACTTTAAACCCCTCTGTACTTTTGAGACCCTTTTTATTTATCAATTTTGTATATTTTTATTTATCAATTCCTGCTAGAAAGGACGATCCGTCAATTACTCTGTCTATTAATAGATTTGTTTGGTGTATATGGATTGAGGCATGCCATGCTATTGTTGCCCGAGAGGAGAATGCAATTTGCTGGTGAAAAGCACGAAGTTCCTATATTGCACCATTTGTCACGAATCAGATAACTTCCCCTGACTAAGTTGAATTAGATTTAGTGTATACACCTTATCCAAAATTTGAATACCCTTACCTTACTCCATTACGTGAGCGCCAAAGTGGTCTTTGTTGTGCTTTTCGTTTATGCATAACGCGAGAGGTCGTGCGTTCAGAAACCAATCAAATGATGATACTTTTCCGAGCCAACTTCACTGCACCCGCCAGTACTCGCATGGGTTTCAAGATCCGTTTCTTTGCAGGTATGCAGCTTGGATGTCAAATTTCGTTTCAGTTTGCATTTATTTGTTTACATAATGTTGAACACTATAATAGCTTTTGTGTGTGAAGCTTTGTGTCTCTGGCCTGTCAATGGACTTTTATTTGATTTTGATTTGATTTGTTTATTTACCAAATATTCCAATACAAATCATAATAGATACAATATATAACACAAATATTGGTAGGAGGGAAAGAAGCATATTGATACTTATAGAACATCCTTTATGATAAAAATTAATACAATTACATTACGGAACACTGGTGCAATATCAGAACACACACACACACACACACACACACACACACACACACGCACACACACTTCAAGTATTTTGCAACAAACAGTAATGAATGTTGGCATTGGAACTTTGCAATTTTTATAAAGATATTATCATTGCACGAGTTATATACCAATATTGCATATCAACATTATGTATGTATAAACCTTACGTCTCGTTATTATGTTTGTGTGCCAACACAGACATACTGTTTTTCTTCTTTCTTTCTTTCTTTCTTTCTTTCTTTCTTTCTTTCTTTCTTTCTTTCTTTCTTTCTTTCTTTCTTTCTTTCTTTCTTTCTTTCTTTCTTTCTTTCTTTCTTTCTTTCTTTCTTTCTTTCTTTCTTTCTTTCTTTCTTTCTTTCTTTCTTTCTTTCTTTCTTTCTTTCTTTACAGGCAAATTTGTCCGACATTTCATTTGAAAAGTATTATACATAGAAACTCGAAACTTGGCATGATTATGCTTCCATACATGAAGCCTGGACTTTTTGTAAAGAGGTTCAATGGTTTTGAAAATTATGCAAATTAGGGCCATTTGAAAATTTAAATCTTCAATATCTCCAAAAATATTATAGGTACAGGTAATTAATCCAACTTCGATCAATATGTTGGTAACGCTGCACAATTTTGTAATTTACATGTGACCTCTAAAGGTCAAAGGTCAATGTCATTTTCACATTTGAAATTTTCATCTAGCCATAACTCGGTCAATTTTCATCTAATTTTAACCATGTTGGACCCAACCTGTAGGGATTGCAACACAGCATATTTTTGTAATTTACATGCAATGCCTAAAGATCAAAGGTCAAGCTCATTCAGGCCTTTTTTTAAATCTAGCCATAAGCGTAATGGAATGTGAAGTACCAAAGGCTTTGAAGATTGTATAAGTCAAGATTCCGGGGCCCGCTTTGGTAATTGATACTTTTAGCCCAGACAAGAGAACCTGGGTTTGATATCAGGCTACGGGAAGCATGCTTGTATGTATGTGTGCCCCTGAGAAGCACACAGAATGCCGTGTGTGACTGCTTCTGCCATGTTTACACAAGACAGACAAGACGTAACTTAGAAAATTGGAACAACACATAATTAATTAATAGGGTAAGACATAACAGATTCAACTGAAAGCCACAGGAAGCTGTAGTTTTCCTTGCAGTGAGGTTGCAAGGTTAGGACAAGCCACAGACAGCCAGGTCAGTGTTCAATGTAAACAAAGCGTGCACAAATATGAATAGACTGACGTCTTCAAGTTGTATCATGCTTGGAAGACTACTAGACCTGCGGCATAGAGGGAGGGCCCTTCGGGGGTCATACCCCAACCCGCGGTATAACAAGTTACAACCTATATTTTCTTATAGGTATATATGTCCTTTTCATGAAAAAATAGGTTGTGGAATCTGAAAAGCGTTTTATCATATAGATTTCTGCCCGTTTCCATGACAACCTATGCCATTTCTGAGACAACTAAAATTTGTCCTTAAAAATAATAACTTTGGTGATACTGCTTGTAGAAAGGCTAAATAAATACCAATATGTGCTCAATTGCTCGAATATAGTCACCAAATGGAGAGTTTGTTCGAAGTGCCTAATTATCATATGTTAATTTATGCAAATATATGAAATTTACATCGAAATTAAGTATTGTGTAATGGATAACATATTATATTTAGTAAGATATAGTTTCGTTTATTTAAAAAAAGGCAAAATGATTAGGAACAGTACTCATACAAGTTTTATTTATCATGTTTATATGAGTATACCATATGCATATTAATCAATATGCTAATATGTCTACCATATATCATCTTCGCTAAGGGAACCGTCATAACAATTGCCAATACAACTGATAAAGTAAGATAGTACTTTGTACCATGTATTCACACCTACACGTAATTTACAGTGAACCATCCCATGGAGTCCTGCAACATAACTAATGTATCTCTGGCATCAAACTATAATTCAAGATGTCTTTTAGTGAAGGAAAACAGTATAAGTACATGGACACACTAAATACAGAAAGCTGATGAATGATGGTCACAGTTTGGAGATTCTACGCCAAGATTCAATCATCATCTTCCTCATCATCACTGTCTGTTTGAGTGTCAAAAGTGTCATTTGCACACTCATATCCAAAGCATGCACATAATTCTGTACATTTAAGTCCTGTCTGGAGGCAATGGCACTTTCTTGCGACAATACACTCAATATCGGTGCACTACATATGAGTCAGGTTGCGGACTTCCAGTGGGGCTAGCTCATTGGTATATATCAAAGGCTTGAGGTTGCCATCATTAGACATTTCCCAGCTGTTACCGTTGGGATCCCACACTTTAGGGTTAGGAATGTGACTGTTGTATTGGTGTCTTTTTGTCCAAAACCACTTCCTAGTAGTCATTACCCTATTCCGCAGTCCGAACTCTTTACTCTCCATAAGCTAACCTGCCCCTGTCTAACCTATATACATATAGAGGTACTATTGTCCAAATTGCACACGTTCCTCTGTGAAATTTTGACATAGGCTGTATTAGCCCAAATAAAAAAAGGGTCTTCGGCGGGTAACTACTCAACATGTTACGGAGCCTTCCACCCGTACATGTCTCTCTGAGTAGCGGCTCCTTGTCCAAGCTAAATATTCAGCAAAGACAACCCACATAATATTGAATAAATATGAACGTGGCAAATGATGAATTAGCTGAATACGTGAAGTTTTGCTCATAAGTGCAGACCTTCATTATGAAAGAAGAATACCTGGCAAACAAACTACAGTTACCAAATTTGTATAGTACAGGTTCAGTTAAGAACAATTTGACTTATCCCTGAACCAATATGTACCCTTTCTAGCTGGACAGCTTATTCTACTTAAACCATCCGCCAGTGTTTAACTGAAGTGGAAACAAGCTGGGGCATTATATTCAGTTCCAGTGATTGTAAAATAAA
>OZ026623.1:60628611-60695111 GCA_964020975.1 Hermodice carunculata | reverse complement strand
CAGTTGCAGCTAAACCACCTGTATAAACCAAATGGAATGCTAACAATGACTGCAACAATATACATCCTGCACCAGAAATGTAAAAAAAACTCCATGATGACACCTACTCCTCAAACAATTAAGCTCTATTTCATTGCCAACCCTGAGTCAATGTATCAACGTAATGTGTCAGATATGTGATATTTGAAAAAATACTGTCACTTTTGAATATTTTTTTAATATTGAGTAAATGTGCATTTAGGCATGTCAGAAAAGAATGAAATTCGTTAGCATTTACGCCAAAAACATGTTATCAAAACAATTTTTCTTAACAGGATTTTAAGTACAATTAAGCAAACATGTAACTTTCGTAGGCCGCTGCATGCTACCGATAGTCATTTGTATTTCAGTCAAGAGAATGCAATGAAAATATTAACCAGATAGCAAGTACAATTAGGCAAGCTTGTATCTGTCGTAGGCCGCTACTCGATACCGATAGCCCCTGGGGGTTTAACCTAAGAGACAACAAGCTAGCCTAAGATGTCTGAAAGGTGAATATTAAAACAGAGTGGTGCCAAAAGATAAAATTAAGTCGAAAAAAAGGCAAGTCTAAAATCTCTAAATTATTGAAGCCAATCTTTCTAACCATCTCGGGATATTTACAGCAAAATTTGTAGAAATATTTGATCAAAAGTACATCTTTGAATCCTCCTGACTCAAGTTTATTGTACATAAAAATTTGGTTCAAGATGCAAAGTCCTGAAATTTAGAACAAATACGACCAAATCTCAAAGTCTGTGAAAAAAACGTATTATATCCAATGGTATCCTAAACAATACTGTCTGGGAAAGGATAATTAGCTATTTCAAAGTTAAACTCATCTATTTTGTGATAGACTTTAATACAAAACCTGTCATTAGTTACCTGAATGTCCAAGTCCAAAAACACATCTCTGAAACCATCTGAATTGTTACCCTCCAAAGGGATATCTTTTGGGTAAATTTCGTTTGCAATTTTACTGAAATTTTGTACATTTACACAAGCAATGTCATCAACATATCTTCCGTTGTTTGATAATTTTGTAGTCATTTGAAAGTCCTTTTTCATCAGTTTATCCATATACTTAAATTCAAGCCAGGTTAAATACAAATCTGCCAGTAAAGGGGAGCAGTTGCTGCCCATTGCAATGCCTTTTATTTGTTGAAAAACCAATGATCCGCATTGAACAAAAGTATTATCCAAAAGAAATTTTATAGCATCTATCAAAGTTTCAACAGTGTACGATTTAATGTTACTTTTTGAATATTTGTTGTGTTATGCTTTCTTTGTATATGAATTAATATTAATGTATGGTTTACCATTATGGGTAAACATTTTGCTTATTAATTCTGGAAGTAAACTTTTGACTTCATCTATGGGTAGATTTGTGTGCAGTGTAGAAAAATTAAAACATTTGATATTTTTTGCTGTTACATCTTTGATTTTAGATACAAACTAGGAAGAATTGCTAATACTCCAAAAACAATTTAATTCACTGCTTCTAGAAATTGCATTACAGTATTTACGAAAATGATTCCTAATTGCAGTCAAACACAATGTTCCTTCTTTTGATAATTGTTTTCTTGTACATTTGGCAGAACCGGCTATGAATGTAGATTTAAAAGGGTTTTTTTATGTAATTTGGGTATCCAGAACAAAAGTGGAATACACGAGTCCTCTTCAGAAATTTTGATATTAAAATTCCTTTTCATCTCATCTTTATGTGTACCTATCAAATTACCAATGGATTGTTTGTGTAATTTATATACATCATTTACTCTTATGTCTGAAATATTGTTTATACCACGAACTTTTTTCAAAACATCTAGATAATATTTTTTGCAGATAATCCCAAGATTGTTCCCTGCCTTATCTATGTTAGTGACTACAAAACTTTCTTGTAGTTCTTTGACTGCTTTTGAAACTTCAGGTTGTTTTAGATTAACCGTATTGAAATTCTGAATGTGGGATTTGTAATAATAAATTCTTTTTCTACAGAATTTTCTAAGTTTGATAACCATCCTTTAAATTTCTGAAATTCTATTTTTCTTCTTCTTTCTTTGCCCATTTCATACAGTAGGAATCAAATGCATCACATGTATCCTAAAAAATACTGTCAATGTTCAACTTGGGACATATCCGAAATTTTGTACCTTTTTTCATAATTCCTTTTAAACTTGAATTTTGTATGATATCCAAATTACCTGTAAATACATGTTTGTGGCATGCATCAGCAAAATCAGAATATTTACTGTTAGACATACAGTCACAATTTTGATTCACTGCGATATCTTCAAGAGTAATTGAAGCCAGAAATTATTTGTAATTCATGATACTTTGTCCAATATTGTTGCCATATTCATAGGAAATGATGGGGGGGGGGGGGGTTCTTTTATTTTGCACTCCTTGGGAATCATGTTACGAACAAATTTCAATTTGAAAAGGGACTGAATGTTTAGTGAATCAATAATTTTGTGTTTGAAAGAAATGCTGCAAAACATTTGATCTATTTTTTTCTTATTAGAATCTGGTTTCCAAATAGTTGTTGTGTAGGCGTGCACAAGTTCACAAAAATTTTGCGGAAATGTGTGTTCTGAATCAGGCAGAACCCAAATTTTAATTAATTTTTGTTATGTCTCGAAATAATAGTGCTTTAAGAGGTGTATGTAATTGATCAATGCCATTGTGGCACCAGATGGTACATTGGTATTGTGCCCTTTTCACATGTTGCTCAAATGCATCCTCAGTAGGCGGTAGTTGAGCAGCTGATCGGTCTGTGATGGAGGCAAGCGTATATCATAGCCTGTTCAAAGTAGTTTTGTAATCAGTCCCTTTTTCCTGTGTTGAGAGCTTTGCTACATAAAACACAGGTATTGGGATTTAGCTTGGCTGGGGGTGGCTTCTTGGATGGCGGTGCCAGGTTCATTATTTTAGGTTCACAGTACAAAATTATCTAACCTGCAAATACATTGAAACGTGGGTGTTCTTACCAAGCTCGAAGCTTCATTTTGAAAAATAATCCAGTTCACCATGTGTATATTATCAATCGTGCAACCCATTGTGACAATATGCACAGTCATTCTCAATAACACCGATAGTGAGACAATCACATAGCAGAGTTAGAATCCGACATGCACTCTGGAAGTCAAAGAAATGTGCCCAGATTTGTGCTTTCTGGTGCCTCTACAACACAACACATAAATTATAAAATCCTAATTTGAAGATGACTTCATTTGCATAAATATAATGATAGGGTTTCTAAATTGTCTTTACTTCATATTTCTTTTCGGTAATATATATGCTAAATTTGCTCAAATTCCAACAATGCGTTCTGGAGAAAGCACTTTTGCACAAGCTAGCCAGACCAGACAACCCATAAACATAATGCCCCCCCCCCCCCCCCCCCCCCCCCCGTGGCGGACCCATAAAATTTCGGTGAAGCTGCGAACGAAAAATTTTGATAAGACGATTGGGATTCTATGTTCTATATGCTTTGAAGCACCTTTCAAGGAACTGTAACTTTTTGCATTGGTACAGCACATAATGTGTGATATACATCTCTAGAATGGCTTCAAACCCCCAACATTTGAAGCCTAATTTGCATACATGTAATGGTGTCCACTTCATATACTCCAGTAAATTTGGTATCAGTATATCCCTGGAAATATATTACCTTCATCATTTAACATTTACCCCCATTTTTGGTGATTTGGCATCTGCAGCAAACAACATCAACAAATAGAGGTATTTACATTGCAAAATAGATGACAAAATTTTGCATATAATTATAATAATAATGATGTTAATCAAATAATTTTTTTAAAGCTTCACGCCTGTTGAAAGAGTAAGGTTAGTGCCACCTTCTGATGAAATTTGGAGTGCTTATCTTCAAAATTAAGGCAGATATTAAAAAATTAGTGAAAAGTAGTCCTTTTCCACAAAAAAAGAGGTTGCCATAGAAACGGGCGTGTAAACATACAAAAAAACGCTTTTCAGACTCCACAACCTATTTTTCTGTAAAGAGGAGACGTGCGCACATTTTGATATAGGTTGTGTTTTGTTATACCTTTGGTTGGGGTTGCACCTATTTTTAGGGCACTTTTGAAGCATTTGCCGCTAGCCTATACTTGGTTCATGAGAATGGAATGGAAAGAATGATGACATAGTCTGTGGTAGTTTATATATCATTACATACTCTCAAAAATATTGTCTTTCTTTCTTTCCTTTTTTTCTTTTTTATGTCTGTGTGCCAACACAGACATATTGTTTTTCTAGGAATTCTTTCTTTCTTTCTTTCTTTCTTTCTTTCTTTCTTTCTTTCTTTCTTTCTTTCTTTCTTTCTTTCTTTCTCTCTCTCTCTCTCTTTCTTTCTTTATTTATTTCTTAATGTCAGTGTGTCAACACAGACATTGTTTTTCTAGGAATTCTCTCTCTCTCTCTCTCTCTCTCTCTCTCTCTGTGTCTATCCCTCTCTCTCTCTCTCCCTCTCTCCCTCTCTCTCTCTCTCTCTCTCTCTCTCTCTCTCTCTCTCTCTCTCTCTCTCTCTTTCTTTCTCTCCAGACAAATTTGTCCAACATTTTATTTAAAAAGTATTACACGTAGAAACTCCAAACTTGGCAAAATTATACTTCTATAGATGAAGTCTGGCCTTTTTGTAATGAGAGGTCATGCTTTTCAAAATTATACAAGTGAGGGCTTATTAAAGTTTTAAATCTTCAATATCTTATATACTAGAGTAGATGTGGTTCCGAGTGTATAGGAGTTTGATCATAGCAAGGTAAAGGCCATCTCAAATGTCAAGGTCATGTCAATGTCAAAGGTCAGTTTTAGGCCAAGATGTCATTTTTGAGGTTAAGGTTCACTTCAGGTAGAGGTCATCTCAAGGTTTAAGGTCATTTCAAGGTCAAAGGCCACTTTTGATGGTGGCTTTCTTCTAGCCATAACTTGGTCAATTTTCATCCAATTTTGATCATGTTTGGCTCAAATTGTAGCTACTGCAATACTGCACATTTTAAAAATTACATGTAACCCCTAAAGGTCAAAGGTCAATGTCATCTGGACCTTTGAAAGTTTCAACCAGCCATCACTCGGCCAATTTCCATCCAATTCTAATTATGTTGGACTAAATTGTGGGTATTGTAACACTGTTCATTTTTGCAATTTACATGTGACTTGTAAAGGTTAAAGGTCAAAGGTCAAGGTTATTTGGACTTGGAAATATCATCCAGTCATAAGCTCAATAGAATGTGAAGTACCTAAGCACAAAAGTTGTACCATTAAATATTTACAGCTTTTGAAGGCACACAGACAGATTTGCTTTAAAGCAAATCTTCCTTTCTAGTTGTAATATATATTTGCGCGAAAATGCAAGTTTTTGTCAAAGTTCTCCGTGGTATTTCCGTATACATTAAATCATTCAATTTCCGTTCACGTCTTTCAAACGTTGGAGTGAAGGCATAGCAACAAATACTATAAAAGGTGCGAAATTATCGACAAGTTTTTCATGAACAGAATCACTTTGGCTCGGCGCACTTTGGGTCCATGCACCCAAAGCGCGCCGAGGAAAGTTGTTGACCCAGACCATTATATTATCTGGTACTGCAGGCTAGGACTTGAATAACAGGTCTTTTTAACAGAAATGTGAATCTAGTATCCTTATTTTAATCCATTCAGCGCCAAATTTTGGACTGAGTCAACAGTTTTTTTCGGCGCGCATTGCACCTAATGCGTGCCGAAAAAAGCTGTTGACCTGGGGTATTCTCTTTGGAACTATGGGCAAACTGTATCTTGAATGAAAAGTCGTTTTAGAAGGAATACGAATCTGGAATCCCAAGGATATTTCAGACTTGTGTGACTTTACTATATCGACTTTAGACGTGATTGGCACTGTAAGAGTTAATTGAGAGGGGTTGGTCTCAAGGAATTCGGCTTTAATCGCAGCTGGAATTGAAAAATTTCAATGGTGGATCGCCTGCTACATGCTGAATGGGACATGTTAATAAGTTAAAATATTCGATTATCGTTATTTCAATGCAGTACCGGCAGGTGGAACATCCAGAAAGGTGAATGGCACAGCTGCTCCCGCACAATCCAGTTCAACTGAAAAGAAGCCAACAACAGCACCATTAACATCTACCAGGACGCCCATACTGACTACCACGACGGCCCACCTCACACCGGCACCTGTTCGTGGTACGCATTACTGTGCTATACGACAGGGTAGAATAGCAACTCACCATAGGGCAACACCGTAAACCATTTGACATCTCCTGACCAATAGGGAGAGTTGAAATATCTTGGGGCAGCTAGCCACAGGGAGAAAGTGGGTTATTGCAGATTGGAAGTGACCTTTCTGTATTAATTTTACAAATCCCTTAGGTACCAGGTAGTAAACCTCCCCTTTTGGTAAATCTGTGGATTATTTACATGGCATTAAACCCACGAAACTCGCAGAAAAAACATACTAGAGAAATTTCTATCAAGGTTAAGATCTTTTTCAGTCATGTTTCTTTGTGGCCTTTAGCTTAGCCACTGTTATTTTCTATGGTGACTCAGAATTTACCTCCTGTTACCTGCTACCTAATTAAGGGTCAATTGTGACTGAGCAAGTTCAGATGCGATGGTCATCTAGCTTGTCAGACAAAGTAGCCAGGTTAAGGTGATTCTTTTGACCAGTGATCTAGGCTTACGCCATTCATAGCTCCAGTAATTTGCCACAAAACATGGTTTTGATAATGGGTGCTATAAAATCAGAATAATCTTGAAATGAGTAAATTTTATGCATAGGAAGACCAACTCTTTATTGTTTTGTATATGGTACCGGTTGAAGCACATCTAGCAGCAAAGCTAAGCTGCATACTATTCGTTACGTCAGCAGACTGATTATTCTTTTTATCTAAAATTGTAAAATAAAATCAGACGTTTATATCATCCTTTGCTATCTTGATTAAAATTATATTATTTTCACACAAAGAACTGTTTCAATATTTACAGGTGCCGATATAGCATTTGTTTTGGATTCATCAGGATCTGTTGGGCTTCATAATTGGCCAAACGTTCTTGCATTTGTCAAGAAATTTGTAAAGAAGCTTCCTATTGGCCCTCGGCAATACCAGGTTGCGGTGATATCCTATGGCAACATAGCGAAAATCCACTTTGACCTCGACGACCATCACAGTAAAAATTCAATATTGATGGCAATTGACCAGATTGCGTATAAGGACGAGATGACAAACACGTCAGGTAAGGCACGGGAAACACGTTTCAACTCACAAAGGCCTCTTGGTGGCTACCTGTTTCAAAACGAAGAGGCAGCAGATAAAAAGTAAATATAAATGAATGAGTTAACGAGCATAACAATAAGTAGACTAGTAAAAAAAATGTTACCAAAGCAATGGTGAACGTCTCTGTGCTGCTTAAAATTGTACGTAATGATAAATTAAGTTATATAAATGACATGACCAGAATTTTGCTGGCAGGCAAGAAGCCCACACTTTGTTCAATTCTCTGCCGACATGTTTCTTTGCAAATGACTAGACTGCCATTTTGCAAGGGAGCAGATCTCTAAAGGTAAATTACTTCTCAAATGTCTTATAATTTAGAATGAAGGCAAATAATTTTGTCGTTGATATGAACATCCACTCCCCTAGGTGGTATACGTAAAATGCACTATCATGTGTTTGTACCCAACGGTGGAGATCGCCCAGGGGTACCAAACGTGGGCATCATTTTGACGGATGGAAAATCTAACCGAGACCCAAGACTCACTGTACCCGCGGCCGCTCGAGCTAGGAGCGCGGGGATCCGTCTTTTCTTTGTCGGGATCGGCAGCAAACTAAGCAAAGAAGAAGTGCTGGGAGTACCCAGTAGGCCCTTAGAATATTATACCTTCAAGCTGAGAGATTTTTCTAAATTAGCTAATGATGACACAGTTCTGAAGAATTTACACGACAGAATATCATCAATCTCGGGTAAGCTTAATGTTTTCATCAGCGATATTCCTTGACATAGAACTGTAGGCCTACAAACTGATTGACAAAAGTAGCTTTATTTGATTCATGACATTGATTGTATCATCAATTCACACAAATATTACTCTCTAATGATTCTCTTTAATTGAAGTAAACAGTGCAAATCAGAATATTATCTTTTGAGCAGAGCAGGACACGCGTTCTCTCCCCGTCTAATTATCCCTTCGGATCATCCACACAAAGTAAATCAGAAATGGGAAACTTGCCCTTTGAAATATTACTTTTAAAAAAAATTTTAAACACCACGTGTAATGCCTCAATTGTTTTATCACGGCAGGCGGGAGTGGTTACGTGGACCTTACCTTTGTTCTGGACTCCTCTGGATCTATCGGTCGACGAAATTGGCCAAAGGTACTTGCCTTCGTGAAGAATATTGTAAGAAAACTTTCCATCGGTCCGGATCGAGACCAAGTAGCAATCATATCCTATGGTAACCGAGCACAGGTCCATTTTCGTCTCAACGATCATCAACAGGAAAAGTCTCTCTTCAGAGCTGTGGACCGTATTCACTTCAAAGATGAGATGACTAATACTTCAGGTAAGGGCGTGATTGGTTGATAGGATAAACATTTCAACACTGTCCGTCGCAAATTGGTGAAATGTAACCACTGATTTAAAATGTCGTCTGCTTTTTCTTTCTCCTGTTTTTCCTGTACAATATTATGCTTTTAGCAACCTTTACAAGAAGTATGCTATGATGGTAATAGGGTCAACAACTTACTTCAGCAGGATGCTGAACTTGGAAAACGTCTCCTGGCTAATCCTCTGTTAGTATGCATTATGAAGAAAATCTCTTTTTAGTCGTTCCAGCTCTTGACTTGGATAATTGAGACACCGCGTGTGAAACATTTGATTTTTTTCTGAACGTTGAAAATTGCATTTTAAGTATTAAAGCATATTATACCGGCTAAAATGCTGCTCCGTTTAAAAAACTTCTCTCTTAATCTGTCCACCAATAGAAACGACGAAGAAAGAATCGTCATCAAAATTTGTCTTTCAAAAGGTGGAATCAATGCAATGAGTCAGCTAGTCTATGTACCCAGTGGCGGTGATCGTCCCGGGGTACCCAACGTAGGTGTCATCATGACGGACGGACAATCCAACCGAGACCCACAATTAACACTTCCAGCGGCGGCGGCCGCCAGAGCTGCGGGAATCCATCTTTTCCTCATCGGTGTGGGAAGGAGACTGAAAAAGGAAGAAGTGACGGGGGTGCCCAGTAGACCTGTCGAACATTATACAATGCTGCTCGATGACTTCAATAAATTGTCAGACAAAGGTTTCATCATGGATTTGTATGATAAAATAGCATCGCTATCAGGTAGGAACAATATAATACCACAGTAAAACCGCTCTCATAGTTTTCCATTTAAGATAGCATCCCAACCAGACAGGAACAATACATTTCCACAGCAGGGCCGCTATTGCAGTTTTGTACATGTATTTGCACAACCCAGTGCATATGGATGTCATAATAACTAGGCACTGAGGACAAATGTTCCCGGTTAACTACCATACATAGGTAACTGTAACAGATGAGCGGGTTATGGATAATATGTCTCAAATTACAATTTATTTCACCAACTGCTTTTATTACACCGCCATAACTTTGTTTCTGTGATTCTGTTTTATATGTGAGAGATTTTATTCATACTTTCTACTTTGACTTCTTTCACTTCATGTACCTCCCTGTACCTTGGCATATGTTTATCAACCGGAAGTCATAGCTTCTACTCCAATAAAGAATACCTGTAGTAACATGGTACGATGTGCTTTATACAGTCTTATAAATTTGTATTCGAAATCACAATATTGGGCCAAAAATGTGGGTAAAAAGTAAGATTGAACTATATTTGCCATGCAGATCATGTATGACTCATCTTGTTTATGTTGTGACAAATGAACTTGCCCATCAGGATAGTTTGGTGTTTGTTTCTTTCCTGTAGCAGGTAGCACGTGCTACCCAATGCTGCTTAGAAACATTCCCGTATGCCTTATAGGGTTGAATAATAGTATCCCAGCATTTGAGAAATTATGATAACAAAGTAACCGGGCGGACGAAGATACGACAAATACCATAGTGTCCAACGGCTGCCAGCCCATCTTGGTACCATGAAATTGTACAAAACAAACAAATTAGAGTCTGCTTCGGAAGCAAGTCTTATTTTCGAGGCCGCTCACGTACAGTTTGGCATTTAAAAAGGCAGGAACTGGAATCTCAATTTTTGACTTTGTTGTCAAGGTACCATGAAAAATAATTATTTTGCTTTCCAAACATTAGCCTGCAGAAAGGTTACAGACATTTTGAACTTTTTGCTGAACGTGACTCTATCAAGGCGTACCTTTACCAAGGTTTGTTCAAAATTACGTCTTGGATATTTCCTGCTAATCATTTTTTATAACTTTCCGTATGGAATGTTATATTCCTGCTTCATAATACGATCAACAACATGTACAACAGATGAGCAAATCAAGGAAAATCACTGAAAAATGGTAACCAAATCCCCGTCCTTCAAAACTAAATATAGGGGATAACATGGGTGTCAATATGGTTATGGCATTGCAATTTGTCCATAAATTTTATCACAAATTTACAATTTATATTTAGTACCCGATACGTCGCCAACACCCGCTACCACCGTTGCTACCATCGCTAGAAGTAGATACCTCACAAGTACACCTGTCACCAGTACCTTGTCCAGCTCCACCGCTTACATCAATAGCAAGACAAGAAGTACGACTCTGCCCAACACAAAGCAACAAAATCAATGTATGTGCAGCCCGGTTTTTGTTCTGGGGGAAACGTTTTTTTATCTAACCCGTATACAAGTTTCCAATAGATCTTGTCTAAAGCGTTCAAAACCATAATTCGCAATTATGATGCAAAGTTTGTAAATGTGGGATGGCCACCCGCAATAAGAAAGTGTAGTTATTCCAGATGGCAGCACCTTATATATCCATTTGGATAAAGGTACTTATTTTCAAGACAACTTCACAAGAAACATGGAAAGGAAGAATTGTACACGTACAAATCATAAAATAACCAAGCCGTAGACCGCTTCTTTCAATGGCCCTGAAAAATTGTAATGCGAAAATAAGGTCAGAATTGCGAAAGAGCAAGAGATAAAACAAAGGGCTTCATGGGGGAGTTCATGGGGACTTACTTCGGCTATAATGGCTTCAGCGAAACATCTTCATCAATGAGCGCTGGATTTGTCAAGAACAGCTTTATTTAACCTGGTCTTATGATTATGTTCAACTAACCTTAGAGAACATGAACTCTTTCAGTGCCTCATTGTGGACTGAGTCAACAGCTTTCCTCCGCACGCTTTGGGTGCAATGGGCCCACGGCGCGCCGAGAAAAGCTGTTGACCTGGACCAATATACTTTCTGGATCTGAAGGCATGCTGGTAATTGGAGGAAAGTTTTTTTCACAAGGGATATGAATCTAGCATCTTTTATTAAAATTAAGGGTAGTTGGTATTGAGTAGTTCCACTTTAGTTGCAGTTGGCACTGAAAGAGTTTCATAAAAGATTTCCGTACAAGTATAGTTTCTTTGTCCACCTTTCCACGTGACACCTACCAATGTTTTTTTTTTTTCTTCCTTTTTTTTTTTTTTGGTTAACTTTAGGTTTAATGCCAGGAAGAGCCGACATTGCTTTTATTTTGGATACATCGGGCAGTGTTGGATTAAAAAACTGGAAAAAGATGTTGAATTTCGTAGCGTCAGTCATAAGGAATCTTGACATAAATGGAGATGTCCATCGAGTGGGCGTGGTCACATTTGGCTCAAAAGCAAGACTGGAAATACCTCTGGACAAATATAAAACTAACGCCAATGCACGAAACGGACTCCTGGCTTTAGAGTGGAAGGACGAAGCTACTAACACTCCAGAGGGAATCAGACTGACACGCCAGATCTTTTTCAACGTCAAGCGAGGGGACCGCCTAAATGCACCAAATATTGCCTTTTTGTTGACAGACGGGGAAGCCAACAGAGAGAAGCCGCGGACCAGCATGGAAGGCAGACTTGCACGTGACGCAGGCATCTATCTGTACGTCATCGGGATCGGCTCAGGCGTTAGCGTTAAAGAGCTAAAGGGCATAGTTGGCGGTTCTTTACAAAATCTGTTTCTACCTAGAAGTTTTGATATTTTGTCAACCACTGCTTTCAAAAGGAAAATGATGTCAGTGATCTGCACTGTTGTCGGGGAGCAATCACAGGCCAATACAAAGTACGGTAGGTTTTATATAATATTGTCCATCGAGTCATCTGTATTTTCATTGAAAAAAAAAAAAAAAAAAAAAAAAACGTACAGCATCAAGGTCTGACAAAGGCCAGGATGTCCAGAAATCACACGATTATTTTGTCCAAACTCGGACTCTCCACCGAGAGGAATCAGTTACAATTTTTACCATAAATATATACCTGTCTCGATCATGTTTCTTTCTATCTGACTCAATAAAATGTTGTTACCCGTGTGCTGGATATTTATCAAAGCAGTCACACAACTTACATTGCGTTGTGTGACTTGTTCACTTGAGTAAACCATTATATTACAGAACACAATAGAAGGGTTTCATCACTTGCGGAATCATTATATCTTATCTGGAAAGGATTCACGTAGAATATACACTCTAATAATATTTGGAACACTACTGACCTCTGGTGGCGGAAACCACAATGACTTTTTCTGACAGAATTGCACGATGGTAATGTTCAAAAGTGTTTTTAATAATATATATGAACTAGCAAAGTAAGCATCTTTGACATGCAAGTGAATGGAGACTTGAATTGGTGCCCCCACAGTCTCATTGTGGTTTCTGCGACCAGAGGTCAGTAGTGTTCCAAATATGGCAGGGAATTTTGAATAGGGTGTATATTTTATGGATTGAAAAATTACAGAAAAAACTGCAGATGAAATTTTGCTCTAAGTCAGGTAAAAACAGCACAAAAGACAGATTTTCAGCCGAAAGTTGACGTAAACAAACAAACAAAACATAAACAACTGCAGTTTGATTCCTATTTTTCTCCCAAGTAATTATGTATATTTCACATCAGCAAATTTGATAGAAAGTGTGAATTGTGATACATAGGAATACGATAAGATGTAATGCCACCGAAGTATAATGGAATAATTTGCGACACAAGAAACTTGAAATATTATATTTCAAATCTGGCAACTTATTTCACTGTTATCAATAGTCACGAGTAAATCCGTGTTTGTCCCCCCGATGAATCGTTTGAAAGGTTTGTTTCATGTAAAACGTGTTGTGATCGTAATGTCTATTATACGTACTCATTTTAGGTGCGAGACAGGCGGATGTTGCCTTCGTCTTGGACTCCTCGGGCAGCATTGGGCGAGGTAACTGGCTCGTTATGTTACAGTTTGTGAAAAATATATTATACAGATTAACAATCAGTACCACAACTAACCAAGCGGCTGTCATTTCTTACGGTAATAGCGCGATCCTGCACTTTGATCTGAACAGATATACAGATTATAAGAGCCTCGCTTTGGCGATCGATAACATTCCATGGAAGGACCAATGGACTAACACTTCTGGTGGTATTTGGCTCATGCGCACTAGGCTCTTTAATACGTCGTACGGTGACAGGGCTGGTGTACCCAATATAGGTATTGTAATTACGGACGGTGCAAGCAATAAGGACAAAGACCAAACAGTACCAGAGTCTAAACTTGCTCATGCTTCTGGGATTACCATGTTTGCTATAGGTGTTGGAAGCTATGTCAATTTCACGGAGCTTCACGGGATTGCAACACCATCCAATCGTACCAACAGTTTATATGTTTCTCACGTGCCAAACTTCTATGCTTTAAGAACATTATCTGACAAACTAATATCTGCCATTGAAAACCTGTCTCGTAAGTATGTCCGCTGTCTACTCACACCAACATTATGGCAGTTTCGGTATTCGTAGATTTACGTTGCAGCACTGAGTTTTAACGAAATTATTTGACAAATACTTTTTGTTTACTTGATTTGAATATTGTTTATTTGTCTTTATGTTCTGACGTTATTAGATGAACTGTTATTGATAATTAACATGCATTAATGCATAAGTCGGCATAACGTAAGATCTGCCATAACAATGGAAGATCCTCAACTGTGAACTTGAGCTAATAAATAATCTCATTTTCTGGCTACTTTACAGTCACAACAGGAGATGTATCGGTATTAGAAACTGTAGTTGTTTTCTAAACGAAATTTCTTGGTCGACTGTACATAGTATGAGGTTCAACAAGAAGCGCCCTCTAACCATCAGCTTAGCTTCTGCAGACTATGCTCGATTGGCCGATTCCGTTCACTGGTAAAAAGGCGTCAAGAGGACACATTTGGATGTTGTAAGCAGATAAGGCCAAAATTGAGAGCTATTATCTTAGAATTCATAGTAGTATAACTTTTGACATGGAACATGAGGAAGTTACGCAAGACGGGACAATTTTCGCACGCAATATGACAGCTTCGTTATCATTGCAACTTTGATAATCATTATAATAGACTGTATTTCGTGTTGATTAAAGTATTTTGGAAATTAACAGAAACCAATGATCCTCTCGGTTGGTATTTGACGCCTGTGATACCTGTTTGTTTTCAGTGTTTCAGTGTTCAGTGCCTAGGCAAAAGAAAAGAGATTGTGTGCATCTAGAGTTCTAATAGTAAATAAAACTTTTGATAAAATTGCATACCGGCTGAAATTTATGGCAAACGGCAGTGATTAGGACACAGTTAGATAATTTAGTCAGTTGGTTGATTGGTTGGTTGGTTGGTTCGTTCGTTCTTTTGTTCGTTCGTTCGTTTGTTCGTTACTCACTTAGCTAGCAAATTATTTTCTCAAGAGTATGGCAAGACACTCACCGTGCAAGTAATATGACAAATCAGCAGATAAATTCAAAGTGCTTAACACACTAGTTTCGACCTGAAGTGAGCATCAGTTGATATACTTTCAAAAATACGTCCTGGACCAGTGATTTATAAACTCATCGATATTGCATCCTTTCAGGTGGGTAGCTGTTTAAAAGTAAAATATTTTGGTTGCATTTATAGCATGTACTTTCAAAAATTAATATCAACTTTATAATTGCTAGCTATTTCACTTATTTTGAAGATCAACGAAGAAATAAATTAGCGTTTAGAGATTACTGCTATTTGTTTCTTATGGTAATACTTGTAAGTGCCTGTTCTGAAGTGGTGTCGTGGCTATCCGTATAAATCTGGAATTTACACTTCTGATGATAGATATGTGCGGGTTTTCCTACTTGTCTACAAAATTGCTAACTATATTAATTTCTTGAATTTTATCTTCAATGTGTATCGAAACGTTCTTCAATGCAGATGTTAAGAGCAAAACTGGAAGACTAAATGTTACAGAATTACCGAATCCTGTGCCAACCACATCAACTGCAGTCATTCCTAGCTCAACAACGTCGAGCACCTTTTTGAAGAACAAAGAAACTGGTACGTACCTGCATCCCTTCGGACTTGAAATGTGCAAATAAATTTGTCCCTCATCAGATGAAACCCATCTTTACTTCGCTGTTTAAAGTTTTCACAGGATTGTGTAAAGGAACATGGAACCCGTCCCCGGGGGTGGAGGAAGCCAATAAATACTGCATTGGTAGCCATTTCTAATCAAATTTATATGTTTATTTCTATTAAGACTCAACATGTGATGCTATAGTTCGTTCCATATGCAGTAATTTATATGTGTCTTCATACTTGTTTCATGTGCATCATTACGTATTCACACATTTCCATTTGCTCTTGTGGTTAAGAGACATCAGTACAATCTAAGATGACATGCGTTTTATCTGTAACAAAAGCAGGCATCAAATTTCCCTTAAAACGCCTGACCTTATAGTAAGTAATCAAAAATAGAATGATGAGCATTTAAGATTTTCATTATCTTACAGGGTGCTGGAAAAAAGATTTAGCCTTTGTCTTAGACTCCTCTGGCAGTATCGGTGAAAACAATTGGCCAAAGATTTTGGCGTTCGTGAAGAGTTTGGTTAGAGAAATGACTATCGGTCGCAACGCTACAAGAGTTACCGTTTTATCTTTCGGCAACAAAGCCACTTCTCATTTTGGGCTTAATGACTACAAGTCAACCGTTGAGGTCGTGAAAGCAGTGGACGGCGTCAAATGGAAAGATCAATTTACCAATACAGCGGCTGGTATTGAACTTGTGCGTAGGCAGTTAGGTGCCACAAAGCGCAAAGGCGTGCCTCAGGTTGCTATCATTATAACCGACGGAAAATCAAACAAAAATGCTGAAAAAACTATTCCCGAGGCAACTAAAGCTAAGGAAGTGGGCATCAAAATTTATGTCATAGCTGTTAAATTAGATGGAGACATTGATGAAAATGAAGTCAATCAGATTGTGTCCGAGCCAGTATATCAACACCGTTTCTTCACCAAAGGATTTGATCATCTTGATACCGTCAAGAAACAGCTACTTTCAGTTTTCTGCGAGGTGGACAGTGAGTTCAAGTTGTTCTTAAACATATTGTGATCTTTAAGAGTATTTGGAGATAATCGAATGTGTTCTGCTTCCGTCACGGATATTCATGTTAACAGCAATACTGCCTGTTTCTCTGGCAGACGTTACGGGATCCCAGTTAATGCTGGGTCAGTTTACTAAAGCGACGCTCTTAGGCGCAAAAGCGTGGGGATGAGTCTGCTATGGGGAAAATGATGTAACATTTCTGAGTATTTGACGACGATGAACAAACATGGGTCGTGTATAATTAATATATGTTATACAATATTGAAACTCTATTGTAATTAAAAGTGTTTTGCAAGTTGTAATATAGTCCGTCAAGAACATGCAAATTTGGATATGTTGATACTGGAACCAGCCTACAAAACCTATGGGATACGTTGCACCATGTAATTGAGAACATACAGCATTATATGATGGTAAATAGCGTTGAAACAATACTTTTAATTCATTCACTACAAAAAAGGCAAGCAATATTAACCAACAAGCGTGCTTGCCATCTGGTTTTATTACGTAACAATGTATCAGGATATATACTGTAGTTTTAAGCAAACAAAAAAAAATAATAATATCAACTTCTTGTTGAAGGATTTACATCATAACATCTCCTAAAACATAGTTGAAGAATGATTCAGTTTATTAGTATTTTTATTTGTTACAGAAAATAACCTTGGAGGAAGTCCATACAGCGACAGTGAAATATAAATGTCGCGATAATATAAGGCGGATACCAGTATTACATGACTTTGTACATCGTCAAAATTATTGCAAGGATGGCAATATCATCAAACGTTCCTTTAATTTTCAGGTATTTGGAGGTAAAAGAAAGATGGATACAAAGATCTACAAATACAACCCACGGAGGGTGCAGCAAATGTTTTGCGCATAAAGAACCATTGCAAAGACCTACGTCATCACCGTCCCGCGAATTTGTATATTTCATATGAAGGTGCTAGTTTCAACTACGTCATCGTTTTATGCTGATCATGTGCCCTTCTCATTGAATTATCAAGTTTGATACTTGTGCGTGATATAATAAATGAATTGTTCAGGAAATCCATCGTGTAGCCACAAAATCTTACAGCAACTGATATACCACAATGATACAATGAGAAGCAACGATGAATTATGTTGGAGCACATTACATACTTCATCGACATTTGTAACTCTGGTCAATCATGTTTACTGTTCTGAAATTTACCACCATGACTTTTTAAAACTTGCGGAAGTATAAGGTCACAACTTATCAAAACATCACATATAAACATTGAGGAATATAGCACCACGTACCAACAGTGGGCTACACGTCATAGCTTTCAACAGGCTTTCCGCTGTTTCTCTTATCTGGCATAGTATTTATACACCCGTTGAATTAGACGTGTAGACATGTCAAACACAGTAGACTTTTGACAATTTTAGCTACAATTTAGATTTTATATTTAACCACTTTTATATGGAAGTTCGACGTAAACATTTTAATACAAAGACTGAGCGTCGAAATTTACAGATACCATGGTTTTTTTACGGAAAACATCAATTGTAGACAACGAAAATTAGCATAATACAACACATCACTGAAGTAATACTCGCAATATACACGTGAACCCCGATGCTGTCATTCAATCCAACTCACCCAGGAGACAGTTGTTCGTTTCGATCGATCGATCGATCGATCGAGAGAGAGAGAGAGAGAGAGAGAGAGAGAGATCGAGAGAGAGATCGAGAGAGAGAGAGAGAGAGAGAGAGAGAGAGAGAGAGATTTCTCTTTTTACAGTCTCGTTTTTTATTTATCATCAGTTTCAGTTTATTTTTCTACATAAAAACACCACTCCAATTGACATCATATTTTCCGTCCCTTGGTTAGTTTTATGGAGAGGTTCTTGTTTATATATTTATCTCATTTTTGGGTCGTTTTTAGTACTATAACAGGCTTGTATAAACACTGTATCAAAACCCTGAAAGATACAGTGCCGCGATATGATGTATCGGTACTCTTTCGGTTTCATCGGTAATTGTGTTGATGAGGAGTAAAACTTTATGCATATGTCCTTTTATTTTTGCTTTGTGCATTGAAATGTACAAATCGATCCAAACATGAGATAAAAATTTCATAGCATGCTTTGTAGACGAAATGAAGTGATCAACTCGCACTGGATACCATATAGCAGAACTCGTTCGCTTCGCTCACTCGTTCTGCTATATGGCATCCAGTGCTTGTTGATACTTCATATCGTCAACAAAGCATGCTATAATCTATAGTGTGTGTGTGTGTCTCTCTGTGTGTGTGTGTGTGTGTGTGTGTGTGTGTGTGTGTGTGTGTGTGTGCGTGTGTGTGTGTGTGTGTGTGTGTGCACCATGATAAATTGTGACATACTATTGATATTTTAACACCTTAAAACAAAGTGCACATGACTGGTACCAGTGAAACGATTTGCCGGAAATCAATGACCCGAATCCCGTCCTTTAAAATTCAATGTGTCCCTTACCCTTTCTGATATCCGAATTCTCTTTGACCATGTCTCTTACATTTACTAACAAGCAGCGAAGCAAATAAGTGTTTTAATGAGTTTTTTTAAAATGTGCTGAACGAAAAGGAAAAATTACAAATATTCAGTGCTTTTATTCTAGCAAACTTTAATTATTGCCCTCTCGTATGACACTTATGTGGCAACACGTACACTGCCAAAATGGAAAATGTACAGGAAAGGGCACCTCGCTTTGTTTACAATGATGCCACATCATACTACGCTGACTTATTACAACGTTCTAAAAAGCCATCTTTATATTTGACAAGGCTACGCAAATTGTCTAGTGAGGTATACAAGGTTGTGTCCAAAGAATGCCCCGAATTTCTAAATGATATGTTTGTAAAAGGGAGGGTAAACATAACTTAAAAGACGATCATAAAAGGTGAATCTACCTGCTTTTAACACCATGAAGTATGAATACAACTCTTTAAAGTACCAAGGAGCTAAGCTGTGGAGTATCTTACCGACTGATCTGAAACATGTCACGGATTTCACGAAACTCCAAGGTTTGATTAAGACATGGCTTGGCCCGACCTGCTTCTGCTCTATGTGCAATATGTGCAAATACAGAACTCCGGCGGCTTAATCACAACCCATTTATAATCTACTGACAGGGTATATACTGATTTCATTCTACATCATTGTATATTTTTTCTTTTCCATAATTTCATGTACCAATTTTGGTCGACAAATACTGATACGGCGCTAATGTTCTTAATTTTGTGCTCGCTAGACTTGAAATAAAGTTTAGTACAGGATAAAGTTCAGTATTTGAGCAAAGTTGGTATGTCCTTGTTGCGACAAGCAAAATACAAAGGGAATATTTTGGCTTCACTAGACTTCCTATCAATGAAAAAGAGTTCCCGAATTTAACAAATCCTCGGCATGCGAGGGACTTTGGCAAAGGACGGAATCGAGTTAAAATATATGAAACTTAAAAAGTCCTATGTCGATTACAAATCATCATCATCATCATCATCATCATCATCATCATCATCATCATCATCATCATCATCATCATCATCATCATCATCATCATATGATAATAAGAAATGATAATAATAATAATAATAATAATAATAATAATAATAATAATATTATTATTATTATTATTATTATTATCATTATTATTATTATTATTATTATTATTATTATTATTATTATTATTATTATTATTATTATTATTATTATTATTATTTGTTAACCCAGCGACACAAACTTCGAATCTGTTACCAGTTTTCAGCATCCTTGGGCGCACGTACACAATATATGTACTCCCGAGAAAAATCATTAGCGTTACTTGGCCGAGATTCACTCCTATCGTCATTTATTCGACGTTCAAACGTGTTTTTTTTTTTGGCATTTGGGAACGGTCGCCGGCGGTACGCAGCAGTTGCCAGCGGAACACATGGTCTGATATTAGTGCTTTTATCCAAAAGCTCAATGTGTAATGATAGTCCTTGACATATTTTTGCAGAGTACAAGAAAAGGACATTGAGCCCTACTTCGTGAAAATGAATTATAAATCCACACGTTGTCATACATCTACGAACTACAGCGAGTTGACTGAGAAAGAGCACTTCAGAGAGTCAGCCAGGGTTCGCTGGCCTTATTAGAAATTGTCTCAAACGGCGGCAAATGGCTTATACCTGGAACTGCCAGGTAACGATGGTAAACGTCAATTTCCAAAAGACTTCATCGGATTTCGGCGTCGGTTATCGTTTGTAGCGTTTGTAATGCTGTCAACAGCTTTGAAACGCCGAAATAAATCACCAGTGCCTGTAATAGACATATGTACAGACTTGGACTCGTGTGTGTGTGTGTGTGTGTGTGTGTGTGTGTGTGTGTGTGTGTGTGTGTGTGTGTGTGTGTGTGTGTGTGTGTGTGTGTGTGTGTGTGTGTGTGTGTGTGTGTGTGTGTGTGTGTGTGTGTGTGTGTGTGTGTGTGTGTGTGTGTGTGTGTGTGTGTGTGTGTGTGTGTGTTGTACAACACGCGTGCCGCAGTGAACTACATTTTTTTCATTATTCACTCTTGGAGAAGGGCTGCGACGGCAACTGACGCAAGGGTATATCATAAACTTGCCTGCGGATCAAATTGCTTGCGAGCCTCACAAGCTTTGTCTCTCTGGGCAGAGCACAGACCATCGCGAAAGGGGCAAACATTAAACAAGCACCTCAAAGCTGTTATTCCCAATAACTATAGTCTATAGTTAGGAGTCGTGCTTATGTGAGGCACTATAAAATGATCGTACATTCTCTAGGAAAAAGTTCTTTCACACAAATACCACTATGCCTCTATCAAGAAAAAAATCTGTTCATTAAGTCCCCAACAACTAAGCACGGATTACATCCAAATACTTGTGCTATCTGGTTATCTTGCAATCTCTTATAGGAGGTATTCGTATAAGCTGGTGCTCTGCTCTTTACTCCTATCCCACACTTAAGAACTGACAGAGATAGCAGGAGACAAACCCATGCATTAGACACAACTATATGTGATTCTCTTGCAAAATAACACGAGAAAGGACTAAATTAAAGAGCTGTCATTGACATATTTTCCAAACATTTAGAGAATACAATATACTTGTAATTATACATTTGTCTGATAGAAACAGCTATTTTAGATAATGAAGTATCATGTCCTAATAGTATATCCTTATCATGGCGAAAGTAATAACCCTGTTTCCTGACAACACAGGAGAACTGAGCAGCTCCGCAGTCAACACTGACGCCTTCGACTATAAATATCAAGGTATCCATAGATGACGTATTGTGTACAATTTATTATCAATCCTACCCACTTACCAGATGTTACGACCGAACTGCCATCGTTAAAAGTTCTATCACTCTTGATCTGCAAAATTCCCGTCACCCTCCCATACCATCCAACAACTGCCTGTATGGTAGCTATGAGTGGATGTTTGTCACGTAGCGACCATGAGGGCTTCTCGGAAGCCAAGCTCGTGCACTACATGTATATTTATATTGTGTTTCCTACTGGAACTGGTGTCACATTTTGCCTGCGATTGCAAACTTTAGTTATATTAAATTATACTATAGGTCTAACATCTTCCTATTAGAGAACACGAGAACTTTTCAAGAAACCATAATCAAAGGAAGAACAACACAGAGCGAAACAATCCAAGAACACAACTTGTAATTTGTGACTCAGATGTAATTCTTCACTTTTGTTGTCTTTCCTTGTGCTACAATTATGCATGTGTACCAAATACCGCTCAGGTACCACTCAGGTACCCTATCGTCGGTTGTAAATGTTGTAAGATAATCAATGTTGTCAACCCAAGGTGTTAATCAACAGGTTTGCATGAAACGCCTTTTCAGATTTACCGCAATTCAAAGCTGCGTCTAATGCATTTGCAACCGCGTATGTCCTCAACAGGTGGCATCACCGGCACATGTTACCTTAATGATTGATACATCACTTTGTAAACTACTTGGTCTGTCTGAACGTGACATTACTGCGTAAATATGAAAGTTGACTGGGTAGTCACACAAGATGGACTTGTCCACAAATGATAATGTCTCTAGGTTCCTTCTCTTTGAAGCTTGTTTATTTCTTCTCTTGGTACATCAAGTAGCAGTAGATGGTTAGGCTCTTCTCCCCATACAATGGTTCGGGTTGGGGCTCTGGTTCGGGAGTTAGTTGGTGCTGACGCCCTGTGATTGTGTCGTCTTGTGTAATAATGTGCTGGTCTTCTTCATCAGAACTGCTGTCGATCTCTATATAGTCAAGATTCCCTTGCGTATTCTGCTGATCTGAAGTTACCAAAAAGCGACGAATCCTGGCAAGCGAGCCAGGTTCTTTCTCTTTGAAGCTTGTTTTTTTCTTCCCTTGGTGCATCAAGTATCAGTAAATATGGTTAATAAGCTCTTGATAGTCACGGTACAATGGTTCCTTGAGAGATATAACTCTTTATAGTGAGAGCTACCACTCTGCCAAGCATGGCAAAATTGCCTCCTTATACAAACGAATCTGACTCGTACGCAGTAAAAAATGTGGACACTTTAGAACTTCTTGGTGGCATCGACTGATCAATCAGAGGGGGGTCGGTTGATTATCCAGCACGTGGATAACCTGCCTTTGTTGGTTGCGTGGTAGAAGTGTACATGTGGCTCCATGTTTTGCTGACGTGTGTTTTCACACCAATTTATATTCAACTCTCTTCACTGATTAAATGTTGGGGAGTCCCTGCATACATTGTAATGAAGATGTACATGTACTTTACGTCTGTGGCCAGTAGTGTGCTACAGGGACACTGTGTAATTGACCATAATCCGGCTGAAATACTAGGCATCTTCACACAAAATAATTGATTCTGATTTAATCTTAATTTACGCACTATTTTATGCATTTTACTTTTACAAATGCATGTGTAAGTGGATAACCTGGATATTTGTTGTGTCTGCAGTAACCTCGAAAAATCGCAAAATGCTCTCAATTATACATTGTCTGAAAACTCACCAAATGGGGGTTATTTTACTGCACCCTGCTGGTGTTAGTTGGTGCCTGCACCGTTACTGTGATTATACCACATATCATATTGGAAGAACATAAAATTCCGCTTGAAGTCATTCACTTCATGATTGACTGAGTCCACCGTAAGAGACTCGAATATGTAGTCTATTCAAATTCCAATTTAAATTCGTCAAAAATTAACATATCGCAGCCGATGTATTTAAATTATACGCCGTGTTTCTGCTATCAGTGCGTGAAATGGTTGTGTATACGATGTTTAGTTCTTTCAACATCAAAACACCTACTAGCCACAGTCACAATTTCTTGATTAACTAGGTTTTTGCCTCACACTAAAATCTTGAATTGTCTGTGGCTAATCTGAAGTAATTATGTCACAATGTAAGTAAAAGGGTCGATTTGCAACATTTAAAACCATAATGACTTCCCTAACCCTAAGGAACCTAACGTCGATGTATCGGCAACTTTTCCTCGTTAAAAATTTCAAGCAAACGATCCATATACAAATGTCGTTTGCTTCATTTCTGCCATTAAAGAATTATATGCTTTGCTCGGCGCACTGTGGGCGCACTGTACGGAGATTGCAACTAGTCTCACGTCGCCTGCAGGTGGCAAAAGAGGTAATCTTCTCTCTCCCCGTCTCCAACCAACCGGACACTATCCATCTGCTGGTGGAGACACCTAGGGATAAACCTGCTGCATTCAGTACTTTGAAATGTCAGTTGACATAGGAAGCAGGTGCTGCCACCATGCGTAATAGTGCATCTGACATGCCCTGTAGATGATGCCACGTCGAGAAAGCTATCAACTAGGTTAGCCCTTCCCCCCTTGAATGAAGACTGGGTCAACAGCTTTCCTTGGCATGAGTTGGGCATTAAGTGCCCAACCCATGTCAAGGAAAGCTGTTGACCTCGGGCATGTGATCTTGATAAGTCCCGTGTACATTTTTCAGTCAAATTGTTTTTCATAACTGTTGAAATTAGTTGAAAACACTGAAGCAGATGGCATTGACTACCAACGGGTATTGGCCAGTTTAAGGGGCAAAAGGTTAACTAGGTCTCTGTTGCATCAAAACGGAATGTTGAAAATGCAGTTACTGTACACTTCGCGTTATTTACAAATTTCTGCCCATATATACATGGAATTCAAGCGCTATATACGGTGTGATGGTCATTGGTCAGAACATATAAACTTAATTGCAGATTCCGTTGATATACTATCAGACTAGCAGTGTATCATTGATATTTTCTTTTGTACTCAACGGCGCATAGCATACGATCTCATCGTGTTATCAATACATTTGTGAATTAAATTGTATGTCGACATTTTTCCATCTGTATGTCCATCCATCTGTCTGTTTGTCTGTCTGTCTGTCTGTCTGTCTCTCTCTCTCTCTCTCTATATATATAAATATATATATATATATATATATATATATATATATATATATATATATATATATATATATATATATATATATATATATATATAAATATATATAAAGAGCTCATTTTTAAATGATTCTACAGTGGCCATTCAGGTCATGTTCTTTATAGCTCTTTGAAAGCATGTGACCTTATACAGTTTTATGGCTGGAAAGGTCTGTTTTTGAAAATGTTTTGGAACAGAGCCGTTTGGCATGAGAGAAATAGAATATTCCCTGTCTCTTCTGAAGTTAAATTTTATTCCACCGTTTGATCCCGTCGGCGGATTAATGATGTTAGCATTAAGTTCAAGACTTAGTCAATATCTTTCCCAGAAGCACTTTTAGCACATTGCAGACAAAGGGAGCGCAGGAATTCTGTTGAATAGCACCAAGCCTGGGATTAGTTGACAACAGGCGTGCAAATACATAAATGTAATATGAATCTGGAACCATGCAAATCATTCAAATGAGGAACCGTGTGTAATCTGGCAAATTCTCACTGAACTAAGGTACTGTATTATTTAGTCATTGTCTTATCTCCTTCCCAAACACTTGTCCGTTATGGCTTTTGATGGCAACGTTCACAATGACATGCGCAGAATCTAAATCATGTGTGAGGACCACTAAATAGTCCTTGAAGTACGACTTTATGGCACAGAAACATTAGAACCAATTGATACATTTTGGATTTGCCTTGTTTTTCAAATATTTGATTCCATTTAATTATTATTATTATTATTAGTAGTAGTAGTAGTAGCAGTAGCAGTAGTAGTAGTAGTATCATTATTATTATTATTGTTATTGTTATCGTTATCGTTATTGTTATTATTATTATTAGTAGTAGTAGTAGTAGTATCATTATTATTATTATTATTATTATTATTATTATTATTATTATTATTATTATTATTGTTATCGTTATCGTTATTGTTATTATTATTATTGTTATTATTATTATTATTATTATTATTATTATTATTATTATTATTATTATTATTATCGAAAGAGGCTGTTGAACTATGAGAACAATTTTGTTCAGCCCAGATATTTTTAAAACAAACACATTATGGAATTGTCCTTCAACTTAAAAGTGAAATAACGCTTGCGTCTATAAGACCATTCACTCTATAAGAAAATCCGATAAGCTGCAAGCTTTCTGTGCATATGCACAGAAATTTAAAAAAAATATCGGAAAGGCCGTGTCCCTGCAATATTACCGTTTGAAAAATACCCATTTGTGGAATCAATTTATGAAAAATAAATGTGTCAATAATGAAAATGTACCTAGTATATTTGAATGCAAATATCAATTAAATTAACGATGAACTTGACAATAAATGTTGTTAAATGTATTTCGTAGTTCCCCAAAAGGGATTTGGCGTGTGTTGTATCGATCGAGCGTAATAATTCTTTTGGCAATAATATCACAGATTTTCACATAATGCATTCAAATGGGCTCTACATGTAAATGTGACGCTAAATATTCATTTCATGAAATATAAAAAATGATGGGGAAACAGTGATTATACTTTGTTATGACGACGATGTCTAACTTAAAATGCATTTGTAGTTTTAGCTGGAGAACACTTTTTGTTAATTTTAACAACTTTTGGCTGAACAACATATTCCCCATTTTGTTTTGGATAATTTCATCAGTAACACATCAGTACCATACACACATAGTGATTACGTGACATCTCTGGCTCAACATGCTGTTTAGAACAGTTTTTAATCAAATAGGGTTATAGTCATGATGATGACCTTCAACTAATTCGAGATCCATGTCTACGTCCTACACTATCAGCGGATGGTGACAAATTTGCTTCCTTATTTTCAAATATTACAAAGAAACTGAAACTTCATGCATATTTGGGAAAATTATAATTGTTACGAATTTCATACCCCAAAAATGTCGCTTTCATGAAAGCGTGAGCTATTCAAAGACAATAAAAGGACGAAAAGCCAAGGACAAAAACAAATTTAAAGAGTGACGAGATGTCCCTCGACACAATGTCAGCATCACACGGCAAAAATATCGCCTTCATGTTAAAACAAAAAGAAGTTTTCAATGTTTTTTTTTTTTTTTTTCATTTTTGTCAATCGACTTATTCGCATTTTGATTAGCATTTTTTATGTATTCATGTCACGAGATTATACCATCCACATGTCTGTTGGGAGATACGTCTATTATTAGTGGTAAAAGAAGTGCAATTTCTTCTAATCGTACGTAAATGCCTCTTGGAATCAAGTTTATGCATTTAATGTAAGGCCACAATCTAATATTCTCAGCACTAATGTTTCTGATAAGCAGTTTTGAAGCACCACGTGTTCATAATTGCAAACCATTCCAGAGGTATTCTCTAATAAAAGTAGAAATTTTGAGTTCTCATCCCGTATGTCGTTCACCTTCACGTAGGGGCCAGGCCTGTGGCAATAACAGTAAAAACATGAGTTGGAATCGGACGGGTAAGTGCAGCATCTTTCTAAAGGCAACCAGCATGCAGCTTTTTAAAGCTTCTGTCGCAAAGTCGTGCGAGAAGCAAGAAAAGTATTATATCAAGTGTTGATTTAGCACAAGCAAGTATGTTAATGACATTGCAAAACGCCCGAAGTGCATTTAAGACATTCTCCTCGAAAACAATCCATCAAAGGACCCTGAAAGTTGGGACAAGCGTATTTACAATATCCACAATTACGATATTGTGATGTTTAAGCACAATCTCTGTATTTGATCTGCGATAATATCGGCATAGCCTGATCACAAGTCATGCAACTTAAAAAGAAACAAACGTTAAAAAAATCATGTGCACCCACACGTTTTTGGCATTTTTTTTCTACCATTTTCGCTTTCGATTCCTAAAAAATTATGCTAACTATTCGCCGAACACGAAGTTTTGGCATCGGTACATTCGAGTTCCCCATTATTCTTCGTAGCTTGTTGTACATGTATGTAATTTAAAATCTAATTAATCTCTTCTGATGACTTTATATGACTTTGGCGTGATTGCAGGTTTGGGCAGCGACATGAGGTTTTTAGTAGCATGGTACTTCTTGCTCAGTGTACTATACATCCAAGAAAGTGACTCTGCACCCATTGCTAACAGCATCAGTATGTATCATCATATGATCATGTTCCCCTGGAATTTGCCTTTCACTTTTATTTTAAAGTGATTAACTATGTGCCGGATATTAAGACTTGGTCAACAGTCTTGGTTCGCACACTCACCATTTGTATCGTTTAAATGAAAATGATTTTCATTCTTTTCACGATTTTATGGGTAAAGAGCGCTAAAAGTAAACACATTTTAATTAACTGCCCCAAAAATATTTTTAAAATGGCTACCATGCAATATTTAGGTAAAATTATTCAACATTTTCAGATATCGGTTCCAAACTGTGAAAGCAAGTACGACATGTCATCGTCTTGGTATAGTAACTCATTCTTTTTTAACCATTTTTACGCAGATAAATTAATCAATCGAGTTACACACTAGCACAACTGCAATTGTCCAAATGCATGGTATTGAAATTCTTATTATGCTTGTTTCAGACATAATCAGTGATACAGGAGATGATATTTTTTTCTCCAGGGTAAGTTGCATTATTGAAAATATTCCTTATGGGCTCTTGTTCCACATTGTGCAACGAAAACGGCAAAACGAAATGAATGAATAGATATTTCTGAGAAGGCTAAATGGAGCTCAGAAAACAAGTTTATGAGATATCAAATCAATGTTTTGATACTAAACCGGCTGGAGTGCGTCTACTTATAGCAGGCTTATTAAATTCACTTCTAAGGCTCCGGTGGGTTGGCATAACGATCGAGCATAACGGATCATAAAGATACAGCACATGCTGCTTGGTAGGTCACTTTGTCTGTCGTGTGTATGGGGGGGGGGGGGGAGTACTCTGAAAAGGAACCCAATGCGCCTCTGGGTATTTGCTACTTTGTCCATTTTTTTTCGGGACACAAAGCAGTCTGGAATCTCATGGAGTTGTCTGCAGGCATTTTAAAACTTTCACGTCTCGGCAATTCACAATCCTTACGTACCCTGTGTCTGTTGATTTTTTTAGCAAAATCCAGATTTTCGGACCCCAATTAATTTGTATCTATGCTATCACCCCCATGAAAACTATATATTTACATATATTCATTGGACATAGAACTCTTGGGTCACACCTCCAGCATATTGCGGGATTAGTTAATATGTTTCTTTGGACCTAGTACTCTTGTGTCACGCCTCCATCGTATTGACGGATGTTTTTAAGACTTTTATCTCCAAATTAGAAGATAGTCACTAAGTTTATCCCAGCTAGTGACACAGAAAGGTGAGTCCCTGCTCATCAAGGACTCCGACTGCAACTTAAGTTTGCTTGAGTCCTTGCTCAGGAGGGACTCCGACTACGCAATGTTAGTAGCATGAAACTGCCTAGAGCTTATAAACATCGAGTTCTACATTTGTACCATTATTTTACGCTTTCGCCTCACAAGTTACAAGGATGATCTACCTGGAGTAAGTTCCGAATGACGCACAACCCCTCAAAATTATGCTGAGCGATCCTAGTGATAGAAACATGTACTATACTTTTCGTAATAGAGGTGTTGGATGCCATGATGTACTGCCAGGTCGCATTCAGTGCTAGAGTGTAATGACTGCGATAACTACCAGTCTATATAATGATCTAGTACCGGTGGCTTTCAGTTCTTTTGTGATGTTACCTCATTGTTCATGACCGACCAAAAAGAATACGGAAAGAGAGATCGTAATATGGTTAATAACGACCCCCCAAATCCTGATTGACAACCAGGAAAAACACTGTCACTATGATATATTAGACAGCCCTATTCGGCGTTTAACTTATTTGTGCCTTTTGTTCGGATGCTGTGCCAGCAGCCCAGGCAAAGTACCGGCACAAACCTCATCGCTGCTGGTATTAGTAACTTAAACCAAGGTGGGCTCCTACCTGAATTATTGTATTTGCTAGTCACAAGAAACGTCATGCATAGAGCTGACTAAAAATTATAAACTCACTTGCTACAGCTGATTGGAAGACCTTCACTCTAAGAAGCAGAATGATCTTTTATTTTCACAGAAATGAAAAGCTGTGCAGATCAACGAATTTCTCATGCATGCAGTGATGTACATATTTCTACAGCACACTGAGGAGAGCTGTTGCCTCCATCCAAACGTTGCCTGAAAAGATTTTATATTTGACAAACTGGCCCAGGAACAACATAGATTTACAAAAGAGCAGATGCACCATCTTACATTTTATTATTAGTCCCTTCTTTTCATAAGGGATTAAAACACTGGGAAGCATGAGAGGGAATTGTATCGGTACAGAGAAGACCGAGAGACTGTTAAAGGCAGGGTGTTCCATCTTCCGACATAACTCTCTTTCTCGCTTCCCCCTTTCTCTCTCTCTCTCTCTCTCTCTCTCTCTCTCTCTCTCTCTCTCTCTCTCTCTCTCTCGCGCGCGCGCGCGCGCGCGCGCCCGCTGCTCGCCCGCTCAGTCATGCTTCAATACATTTATGATACAGTGATTTAGGTCTCATGTGATAATATCACATTAAAAGCTCACAGAATGTGTCCAAATATTGACGATTTCAAATCCGCTGCGCTGGGTTGCAGTGCAACATGTTAGAACTATGACACTATGTGTGGTCATCATTTGGTCAGTATCGAAACGAGCCTGTATCATTGAAGAGAGACTGGTCACATATGACATTGTCTTGACATCTCATTGGTGACCACTCCTACTTATAGAATAATATTAGTTTGTATCATGTTCCACGATGCAACTCCAATCAGTGCAAATCCTTGGGATATTCTAACAGTGCAATGATATTCTAACAGTGCAACTTCAAAGTCTTTTATTTAGAAAAAAAAGTGAGTTCAAAACGAAACTATTATATGAATCTGAGTGGCTATAGTGCACACCTCTTAACACTTTTATGCAGTAAGTAACGTACATATACACCTTGTGACAAGTAAATGTATTTGGGTAACTTGCACGTCTTTCACAAATTATATAATAAATTTGAGTAACGTACACTACACATATGATAAGGGTTCAATTTTATCTGTGAATTCGCCATACAAATATAAAGTTTAAACACTGTAATAGCTACAAATCTGCCTTTTATTTAGTCATTTGATATTTTTCAATTTTGTTAAGTTACCAACTTGCACGTCTTGTAACAATCATATAAATTTGAGTAACTTACAATACACATATGATATGTAGTCATCAGGGTCTGTACACACAAGGTTTTTATTATATCTTTTTGTTAATTCCATAAAGTGTTTACTTTAATAATCATATTCCAACAGTTTCTATTAATTTTGTCACTTCAAGAAATGTTGGCCGAATGTTACAACATCATTGATAAGAAGGACATTAAAATTTGATTCTCCATCTGAGGCAATGCTTGATAATGACTGTATAATTGCCCACAGCAAAGAGTACCCCTCTACAGAGGCCGTGGATCCAGCATATCAGTGTAGTGGTGTGTGAGCAAGCAAAATACACATCAACCAGTGTAACACGGAGCATAGGCTTGCAAGTTGTAGAACTGTCCGCCATCGGACCGAAGTTTGCTTGTTTCCTGTGGAAACACGGGACCGCACTGCTAAATGTCGTTCCGCTATTGCATTTTGTTTAATATTTGTTGAAAATAATATTTTGTACCACTGCGTGCTATTTTCTTTCGAAACTGTATTTTCTTTACAAACTTGACCAATTCCAGAAAAAGCGTGACCTGACACCAGTGGTGACTGGAGAGTTTGACTTGTGCTATGCCTGTGATAAACCCTGCGTAAGTTACCAATATGCTATTATCATTATCTTCTTTTTTGAAATGTTCACATCTTTAACATGGAAGTATTTTTAATGCGTAATGCTGCAGATATTTCAGGTAAATAAGATTTGTATAAAACATAGGAAAAAACTAGCAATGGCCTGTGGTAGATATCAATACGTATTTTCAAAGCGAAGTCATGGGATGGTGTAACCTTTATAAGGTGTAGACTTAAGTCTGTAACTGGTCTGACTTGCATGTAGTAGAGCCAGTTTTAAGAAACTCTCAAATTAAATTTTTCTCTGTGTTATTTACTGATGAGTTTATCACTGTCCACTATCATGTGTATTGTTGTTGTACTCAACTGAACATTCCCGACCTCAGTTTGATGATTTACTTTGTTATTAAACAGGCATTCAGGAGAAAGGTTTTTTTTTGGGGGGGGGGGGAGTTTATAGACGTATACGATTGTTTTATATACTCATTGAAAACACCATCCTGTTTATAAAAGCTGTATTTAAAAATAGAACTCATTGCTGTATGAAAACTCTTCCATGATTACCTATAACCCTATAGTCACATTGTCATTTTTATTAAAGAGCAAACTAGACAGCATGAGAAGCTCAAACCACACGGAAAACCGGTAAATCCAAAAATGGTGATCAGTCCTATATGTATGTAAAACTTTATCTTACAGAGGCTGAATTATAATGTGCAAGTATGTAAGTTATTGTAAAGAGGCTCAATAAAAACCAGCATGTGAAAATTACAGAACATTATTGGAAGGAGGCTTAATTATCCCCGGTAAATTTTTAGAGCGCTACACAGTTCTTTAATTCCAATTAAAACTTTGTTTAAATAAAATTTTAATATCTTACATTTCAGAATGATTCACTTGCTGATGCCAATATAATTCCCGCGACTTATTTCTCCACTTTGACAACACAAATTTCAACGGTCAGTCAATGTTTTCCTCCCCTTCCTGATCACGACAATTCAAAGTAGTACTTTGGTAGCGCTAGCCAAAGGAATATTTTTTATCAAAAGCCCTTTCATTCAAAGGAAATATTTGTGTCAAAAATGCCATATCATTCAGAAGGAATATTATTGTAAAAAGCTGTCATTTAAAAGAAACAGTTTTTTCCAAGTGCAATGCATAAACAGTGAAGAGTACTATTCCCTAAGATTAAATGGTTGTATTTTGGTGGCATCCGCGATGCTGCTTCTAATTTGCTGCAATGAAAATGTTTCATTTTACTGAGTGTGTTACAGCAAAAACAGTTATTGCGAAATTCAAATTGGTCGCTGAGTTCAAAACCTGTGACATGAACGATGTGTCTGTAAAGTTCAGCATGTGTGTGCTATGTTTTCAAAATTTGCATGGCAGTGCGGTTGCAGTTTTATGGCAGAATTCATTGACACATTGGTGCCTGACAACTTAGCCACGTGCATTTGGGAATATCAATGTCAAGCTACAGCCATGCTGGAAACGTTCCCTTAGAATTAGGAACAAGTAACTGTATGCAGTCCAGTTTTATCACTGATAAACAGCCAAGTGGAGAAGCATTTCATTAATGACCCAGCACCGGATAATAGCGGATGTTAATAATTTGCTTTGCCTACCATATGCGTATAGGAAGTATCCCGCTGTCCATGTCAGCATAGTAAGTATAATGAACATGGCAAGGAACTGATAAAAACCTAACCTGGACTCCCCACTGTACTCAACCTGGCCTTTCATCTGCTAGGGTTATGGAGCTATCTTTCCTCTAAAGCAGTGTTTCCATCAAGAATATTAGGAGCGGTTTACAGAGGCATCCAAGAACTAAACATGTAACTAATGAAACTATTGTTTTGTTTATAATCACTCTAGACATGTTATTTTTGATCCGTATTATCATTGTCAAAATTTTGTTTTGAAGTAATTTGTTAAATGGTTTACTAAAAAGTTTATTGTGATAGTCACTCAAATACATAAAGTATGTATAAAAATTAAAGTCTCTCGGCTTAAAATAGGATAATCCCACACCAATTTTTTCTTATAACTCTATCATGGTCACTGAGGATAGATGGTTCTGTGCTTCAGTGGTATTCTGGTAATTCCACGCCACGTTGTAGCTGATTTTATGTGCTTTTGTAACAAGTGCTGTCCCTAAATTCTTGTTCTTTCAGAGGACAGCTGAACCAGCCACCAGTAGCTGCTGTTTTTGTCTTAATAGCGTCGCTGTCAGGGTCTAGGGCTGTTTCAATTACACGGTCTTATGAACTGCCTCTGGGCCCACGAACCACCTGTGATATGAAATCTCCACAAATAATCCATAGTGTAGTCACAGACCACCAAAATACAACACTGCACATTGTCCCGGGTGGTGTCGATTGATAGTTTTCAATGTCCATTGACTGGTCATGCGACACAACTTCTGCGTGTAATTATCAAAACATGTCATTTTATAGCTTTGACTGGTACACATAAGCTTTCTCTTGTGGAGGTGTCTTGAGCAGAATATTTGTATTGGTCACTCTTTTAAATATTTTAGTATTTTGCTTTTATGTTGCTCCTATGTACATTGTAACTTTAGATGAATGTTTTATTACTCTTTGAGTATATGATACTCCTTTCATTGCAGTTTTTGGAGAATAATTTGAATTTAAAAGCGAAATATCTTCAACATGTTTTTTACTCAGACGATACCAACCTTACTGCTTTAATTATCACTCCCGGAGCCAGTGAATTACAACAGGTACTACCCTTTGTTATTTTACCATTTAAATAACTCTGGATTTCCAATTTATCTGCACTGTTTCTACAGTAAAATGTCCCCGTTGAGAGTTCCCTATCAAGGCTTTCCTCTGAAGAGAACTCCCCTTTGCTGCAACTGATGGTCCAAATGAATGGGGCATGTTAGATACAGTAGTCTACAGGGTGGCAGCAATTGCTTTCCGTGTCACACGACTTTTCAGCCAATACATGGAGCAAGTTTATCCCCCAGGTGTTTCCATCTGCAACAGGTGCATACCAGTGCAAGGCTACCCGCAACGACACCTAGGGGTCACAATTCCCATAACCCGTCTGGTACCCTGGTAGAAAACATCGTCACTCAACACAGTTGTAGCTCTTTCGGGAGATATTTGGATGGGGAAAAGGAACTACCGGCGCTGTTATATCAGAGAGTGTATTTTCAAGTCATACATACACACACACTTATATTTATATATATATATATATATATATATATATATATATATATATATATATATATATATATATATATATATATATATATATACATATATATACATATATACATATATATATGTGGGGGGGGGTTGTAACACCCTACAATTGGGGACATATTTCTGTTCTTTCCAAAGTTACTGGGGTCACTTTTCAATCGGAGACGTCCCCACTTCTCTACTATTCTATATATGAAAGAAGTCACACGTATGTATTATTCAAATATCATTTTAAAATGGTCCCACTTAGATAATGAGAATTGCTCCCTGTTGTGCGGAAAACAACATTGGTTTTTGTGTCTTTGGTTGGACAGTAAAAAAAGGGGGAAGTCCCCGGTTAACATACAAATGTGTCCCCAGTAAAAAATGTGTGCCCCCAGTTGTAGTGTGTGCCCCCACTTGTTGATGTGCCCATTTAGGAGGTAAAAACCAATGTGTTTCCACTAGTGACACGCTACAAGTCTCTCTTTCTCTCTCTCTCTCTCTCTCTCTCTCTCTCTCTCTCTCTCTCTCTCTCTCTCTCTGTCTCTCTCTCTCTCTCTTCCCTCTCTCTCAACTCCCTCTCTCTCTCAGTCTGTCTTTCTCTCTGTCTGTCTGTCTGTCTCTCTCTCTCTGTCTCACTCTCTCCCTCTCTCTCTGTCTGTCTTTCTCTCTGTCTGTCTGTCTCTCTCTCTCTCTGTCCGTCTCTCTCTGTGTCTTTCTCTCTCTCTCTGTCTGTCTCTCAGTCTCTCCCTGCCTCTCTCTGTCTGTCTCTCTCTGTCGCTCTCTGTCTGTCTGTCTGTCTGTCTCTCTCTTTCTCTCTCTCTCTATCTCTCTCTCTGGCTCTCTGTGTAAATCATCTAGTCTACGGCCATCATATTTGTAAACATATTTAATGTGACCCCCTATCTTCTTTTCCTGTTTCGTGATTTATATTTACAGTTTGGGAAACCTGCAAACCAGCCGGGTTTCCATGCCCCCTTCACACCTGTAGACATTTCTTTCATTGTGTAGCTATATTGCTTTGTATCAATATTTTTCCGGATATGTGTTTGTACATTAAAAGTTCTATATATTGTGCCTATCTTAATATATTGTATGCTGACCAAGACAATTTAGAACTGTCTAAAAACAAATGACCTCGAGCTGAAAGGAAAAAGATACGAAATTTTGTTAATGAGTACAACATTTGCGCGACACAAACAATGAATGTAATAAGGTTTCTATATTTTATCTACTTAGATTATGTTTAAATCATTATCCTTTTTTAATTAATGTATGCAAAATAATTGTTCTTTTGTAATTCTAGTTGGCTTGAATTTTTCAAACGACGAGTACAGGCTATAAAGCTTTAAAGCCCGTTATCTGCAAAAAAAGGGTTTTTTTTGGGGGGGGGTTAAATCAGCCTAATACAAAATATAGTCATGGACTGTGTTTTATGATTCTGTATGAAGTAGCGAAGTAAGTTTTAAGGGTAACCGGGCAAAATGCTTTATGTTTCGTCTGCTTACGCGGAACCTTTCTTTACGATTTTTATCCACAGTCTCTTGAAATAAATGATAAGTTCTGGGAACACAAGTTCAGCGGCTACATGGCTGTTGGGTGCGACTCGGCTCTCCTTGTGACGTAAGTAGTTTAAAACCAGCATTTTTCGATTCTCGAAATAAATTGGGGGCCATCAAGGCCTCGAGTTAATTGGCAGTAGTGCTGCGACACGAATTAAGAGCATGGATAATTACTCAAGACATAGATTAGGAGTAGGAGTAACTGTCCATCATAAATTGATAACGTTAACAGGGGAACTAATTACCCAATATAAGATGCCGGTCCGAGTGAAAAGAACGTGTGCTTATCAGATATAGACATAGAGCACCAAGCCAAATTAATTCGAAGTTCAAGCAGCTTTAGGTTACATGTGATCAAGATTTTTTTTCTCTTCTGACTGCTATAAATCTTCGTATCACAAATGGCTTGGAATAAAGTAAAGGTAATACTATAAAAAAGTACAGTTGGAGCACTGAGTGTGCACAGTTCTTTCGAATACCATTAGGATGCATGTGACACACTCTTTTCTCGCTAAAAGCGGCCAAAGTAAAGTGTTGTTTGCTTTTATATTTCTATTTCAATTCTATGTTGATTAAAAACGTTTGCTGAGAATTGCAGATAAAACTTGCCAAAACGGTAGGCACCATTCCAACTTTCCTTGGCACTGGTTGAATGCGTTGTGCCCAACCCGCGACAAGAAAATCTGCTGGCTTAGCCTTACACCGACCAGGAAAGGTCTAGTTGAGAGATTGATTCTCACTCAAAAGAAACCTGTAACTGTTACAGTATTTTAACATAGGTTTGATAACTGCTATTTTTAAACTGATGAAATAAAACTTAAGTTAATGTTTCAAATGTAAAAAAGCGCAAACATTTATACACTGCAAGTAAGTACATTTACAATGGAAGCCACTTTTCAAACACACCTAATTTTTGCAAAAGGGATCGTTCAGATTTGCAGGTATTCCCAACAGCATGAAGTTCATTTACGTGTGTATGTTGCATATTTTTCAGAAAAGATGCCTTTCTCAGTGATAATAGTATCACAGGCATGTCCAAAATGCATTCTATGTGCAAATCAAGTGCACATGGCATAGTGAAGTTTACAACAGACTACAGCCGTATGGTCCGCCGCGCAGTACACGAAATAGGTCATCAAGTAGGCATGTTCCATGATAATTGTACGTGAATATTACGCGTTATTCACACTATCATTGCACCCATAACATACATTTTTATAGAATACCTTAACAGCATGACCCTTTTTAGTAATTTCCTTAAAGAGAGCCACAAACAAACTGGGAAATAAACATTTAGATCATTGATAAACATAAAATCGTACGACATCGACACAATATTTAGATATGTCACAACAAAGTTACTTTTTAGCTGAGCTGATTTGTCTGTCAGCTGGGCTTATAGGATAGTCAGTCGTCCGTCGCCGTTTATTTACATTTCACACACGACTTTGCAAAATCCGTCAGCCAGATCCACTTCAAACCTGATGGGTTTGTACCTTGGGTGAGTCTCTACCAACTGGTCCAAATGGCCACGAAGTGGGTCTCCCCCCCCCCACCCCCCACCCCAGTTTATGGCCAAACCTTTAAAAATCTTCTGGTCTGAAACATCTCTGCCAATTACTTCAAAATTGCAAAGAGACACGTCTGGAGACCAATAGACCTTAATTTTCTCAACAGGTGGCGCTGCGATTTTATTCCTATTTTTAATGATTTTTTGTGTGTTTTTGCCATTTCGACTTTGTCGCCAAAATCACCGCTCACATTGTTCTGAAACTTGGTGGAATTGAAATGGGAGAGTTAATATTAAACAAAGCTGCTCACTAGGTGAGGTGATGATTCTCCGGATCCCTAATTTTTAACGAATGTTTCAATTTGGGCACTGTTAGTTTTATTTCTATTGATTACTATGTAAGTCAATGGAGATTGCAATGGGAATTTACATTTTCGACTTCTTCTCCAACATCGTCATCCAGATTCACTTCAAATTTTGTGGAGATGTACCTGAGGTGTGTTTCCACCAATTCTGTTTAAATGGTCATGCTCCAGTGATTTGGGGATTTTTTGTGACCTTTTTGTTCATTTTTATGGTCTAAAAGTTTGAAAATCTTCAAAACCACCAAATCTATTGGTTTGAACTTTCATATGCCCACTTCTGAGGACCCCTCGACCCTAATTTATCCAACAGGTGGCGCTGTTATTTTTCTATTTATTTACATTTTGTTGTGTGTATGTGTGCTTTTGCTATTTTCGACTTCGTCTTCAAACCCGTCAATCAGATTGTTCTAATACCCCATGGAAACCTCGCTCCTGGAAGGGTTATACGAACTCGTTCCTTTGGTGGTGATACTCCACAGCCCTTATTTTTAACGAAATATTTAATGCGGGGGGGGTCGGTTAATTTTTTTTAAAATTATTTTATTCAAGAATTTCTTTAGCCTGGTAACCCTCCAGGACAGTGTCCTGTTCTTCCAAGAAGCCGAGTATACATCATATATCTAGATACGTAAATAGTCAACTATGAATGACAAGATATAAAGATGAAATGTGAAAAATTAAGACGTTATGACAAAGTTAACAAATTCAACTAAACACAACTAAAATAAAACTACGGGCTATAAGATGTTAAAGGAAAAAAACTACAAAACGAACACTTGTTCCAAGTAAAGTAGTGTCCCTTGTACAATTTCTTGAATTGCAGTGAGTCAGCTTGTCTTATATTACGAGGTAGACAATTCCACATCATAGCATAATGATAAACGAATTAATTTTTCAATAATCTCTTTGTTTGATGTGGCAACAGAATATCCAAATCATTCTTAAATTGAATTATTTACGTATGATCTAAATATAAAATTGTCTTGAAGGCAATATGCCATGTCGCCATTATTACATTTAAACAGTAGTTTTGGTACATTAAAATTTTGCCTTTCCTTGAGAGTCAACCTAATTACCTAACTAGATCAACACCCGTAACTTCTGGACAGTTAAAACAACCTGTAACAGTTCTAGCAGCGCAATTTTGTAAGCCCTTAATCACATTTACATATATATATATATATCAGGACAGTATCCCCATACAGTATGACCATAACCTATGTCAGGTTGGATAACAGTCTGGTAAATTTTGGCAAGAATGCTGCTCTGAATATGACATGCTAATCTTCTTAAGGGTGCTACCTGGGATGACACTTTTCGGCAGACAAATTCAACATGTTGTTTCCACAATAAGAGTTCGTTTAATTGAAGACCTAAATATTTACTGCAGGCTATTGTTCTAATTTATTTCCATTCAAAACAGTGTTCAAAACATCAGTGGAACTTGCACGTTTGGCCTGTACCAACATAACCTAAGATTTCTCCGAGTTCGCCACAAGTCTATTTGAGTTGTACAATTTACTAACCACCTTTGTCTGTTCCTGTAATTTTGTTTGCACCTCATTCAAAGTTTTCCCGCCTGTATAACAGGAAACATCATCAGCAAACATATTCAAGGAAGCACAGTTCGCATATTGTGATGAATTATGATTGTAAACAAGAAATAAAATTGGTTCAAGAACAGATACCTGTGGGACTACAATGCTTACTTCCTTAACATCTATCAATTTTCCGTACGACATGCATACTGTTTCCTTTCGTCGAAATTAGACTTAAATCAGTGAAGATCATTGTTCATAATACCGTACGGACTTAGCGTTTCAAAAAGGATATTGTGATTTATTGTGTCAAAGCACTTCTTAATATCAAGGTAGCAAACTCCAGCCATAAGATTATCATTCATGTTTACCGTTCATCAGCGACTCTATGGAGACTTGTCTGGGTCGAATGAAATTATGATTAAGCAGATTGATCGGCTGATAGAAAGGAATATTCAGTCATATAATGCAACAGCAGGTCCATAATAGATCGTTCGAAGATCTCAGCTACATGCCCAACAACAGAGATAGGGCGATTGTTAGATTTTTTTATATTTGAACCATTTCTTTTCAACGTCAACGGGTACAAAAGCACTCTCTTATGACAAAACAGATACGTTAATGACGCTGCTAGTTCAGGTGCAAAAAGTTTTAATAATTTTGCATTCATACCGAAAACTTCAATTTTGATCTTGCAATATTTCCATGAAACGCAATATTTCAGATTTCTGGTATTGTGCAAACTTCAACATGTTTAAATTTATATATACTGCTGGGACCTCCCCGAAAATGTTTTCCTTAGAATTCATTTCAAAGAGTCTAAAATAGTTTGCCGTATGCTAGTAAAATAATGATTAAATTTATTAGGAGATACCATTGAAGGTATGGACTGCTTTGGGTGTTCCTTTTAAAAAACTCTGGTTATCTCTTTCCAAAGTTTGTTTTGGTCTATGTCTATTTTCCTTCAACATTGTGTCAAAATAATTTGAATTTTGCTCGCTTTATCTTTGTGGTTACTAAGTCTCTCAATTGCCTATACGTGTTACATAACTCATCATCATTATACAACCTTGCGTTCACACATTAATTCATCGATGTCTGTGGTAACCTTAGGGTTTCTAACACCTTTCAGACGCCTTTCCTTTAACGCCACATTCTTGTCACAGACTCGTTTAAACTTATTTTTCCAATTGATCCAAAATCTAGGAAGGTCATAATTATTATAATCATTTATGTTAAAAATCCCAGAGTTTCTTATGTCCCGCCTAAATTGACATTCATCACATTTCGTTTGGTCTCGAAATGTTACGGCTTTGTGTTTAGAGTCTTTGCTCTGGCCATGCGAATTTATAACACTGTATTCAAGATAATAGTCGCTAAGAGTAACTCTTGCAAGACCAGACTCAACTTGTCCTTTTGGCAGACTGGTTAGAATTACCTCCAAAGTTATAGAAGTGGTGGTGGCAACACGAGTTGAAATAATGCGTGCATTTCTATTGATTGCCGTTCTAGTCAATAGGGATTGCAATCGAAATTCACATTTTTACTTCTGCAAAACCTCCGTGTATATGCACTTCAAACTTGGTGGATATGTTCCTTTGGTGACTCTCAACCAAATTTGTTCAAATGGTCACGATCCCGTGGTTTTGAAAATTTGTAACGAAATTTTTGTTCATTTTTAGAAAAATCTTTGAAAATCCAAAGCACTCAGACCAATTGCTTTAAAATTGAATAGGCACCCTTTTGCGGATCTCTAGACTTTAATTTATTCAATAGGTGGCGCCACAATTATTTTTCGCTGGTTTAAGAATATTTGTGCGGTTTTACTCCACTTAACCTTTTCTCCCAAACTCTAAGTTTGATCCTCTTCAATCTTCTTTCGAATATACGTGGACTCGATCTCCACCAAATTTGTTTATTAGATGGTGGTGCTGTCATTTTCTGATTTTTAGCGAATTGTCAAAATTCTCAAAATCGGCAAATGAATATGTTCATGTTATCGACAGTAATTATTGTCTAAAACTAAGGTCAACTGGATATCATTCTTTTCATAGTGCCACTTCAGTCTGTGTATGAGCACAGGACTGTCACAGTCCACTATTGTTAAAAGTCAGTCCTGGGCTAGTAGCTAGACAATAGTGCTCGGTTTGTACACAGTGGTTGGCTTTTTAACCGGTTAAAAATTTCGTTGTGTGTACAAAAGTTTGCTCTAAGAAGTCAAAATTAAAGTCTGTCTAGCTGTGATACATTTGTTTCATTAGTAATGCTAATTATACATTCAATTGTAAAAACAAAAACAAAAAACAAAACAAAAAAAAAAAAAACAAACAAAAAAAAAACCGCTTGGGGATATAACAGATAATGTACAGCCAATATTACATAAAATTGCATAAAAATCTTGCTGGCTAAGTTTCGATTCAGGTAGAGAACCTGGGTAGTGATTGTCAGCACGTATTGATAAATCCAAACATTGTGCCGTTTAACAGGAAAGGAGATCATTTTGCTTGAACAGGCAATATTTCCCGCACAGGCAGTTACTAATTCACAGCAAATTTAAGACTTTGATAATAGCCTGTATTATATACATGCAATGCCACACTATTTAATTATCAATTTGATATAAATACGTAATGTACATTTGCAGGGCTTTTGATTGCATCTTCTCATAACTCTTATCAGAAAATATTGACTGATAACATACCGATAATGATCGTTTAAGTTCAAAATCCGTTTCTGTAGCCATGATCTAGCTATGATGTGTTGTCACAATGAGCCTGTACTTACTAAAACATACACGTTAGTGAAACTTTTACATGGGGTTGGGGTTCTAGTTAAACATGTGTTCAAAATAGACAATAAATAGCACATGTGGAGATATATAAGTATACCCAGTGGTCTGGATGGTGTTCATTTTAACGCTTTTTATTTTAAAACTTTCTTACAACATTTTGTCTCAGCGCCAATTCCAAGTTCCTACATGCAACCACCCTTTAGCACTTACTCGACTGACGTACAAACATACTGTCCTGATTGGGGAGACGGCTTCATGAATAATCCCGAGTAAGTATGTGTGTTTTGTATGTGCGTCTGCGGCTGTCTGTGCGCGTGCAAACTTGGCGTATGTTTAACAACAGAAGGAGCCATCAGTACACTTTTAACAAGTGAACAACTCGTGCAGACGGAGCCAACTTGAGCATAGCCAAAATGACTTTCTTCGTTTCGCTGACCGATCAGTCGCGGTCGATATGGCGTTTGTGTTGTGCAATAAATTAACATGTACCAGGGAATCCAACTGTTGCTGACAAGGGTTGTTTCTAGAATAGCCTCAATTGCTAAGATGGCAGAGCTGGTTTTGCTGACCCCTCTAGCTTGTTATATTTATTCGAACTTGTTCTCGGTTATCAGGCCCCACAGTCTGACTGTGTCGAGAGAGGACACTGACATAACAGACAGTACATCCGATATACCTGTTTGCGATATAGGATTAAGCCTTACAGTTCCTGGACAACAGAGACTGACATATAGGTAAGAGACAATAAACCCGAATCAGCTGTTTGCTAAGAGGATTAATTAGCTCATCGACGACACCTAATCAGCACTTGCTTGAAATTTGAAGCACCAAGTCATTCGAATGTGATGTTCAAATGTACATTTTAGTAAGGATCGAAGACTGTGTAACTCAAATTCGTACAAGTTAAAACAGTATTGTAGGCTGGCCTTGCCTTTCATATCCTGTGGCTGTCCAGGATCAAGGATTTTATAAAGTGCGGAAAAGTGTATTACCCGAGATGGCTTCCTGAAACAGGCAACATGAAGCCATGAGCCAACGTGCAATTGTGCGGCATTATAAACCGAATGAAACCGACTTCAGAATGAGTTTGAAATATATGTTATGGGTTTCCTAGCCGATAGTAGAGTAAAACGGATTGAACAAGATTATCTTATGCACGTACATAAATATAAAACAGTTTATTCCTAATTTGGACATAGCCAAACCAAAATTTTTGTTTTAATTTAGGCCCTGTGTAATTCGCCCTACTGCTGTGCAGCTAGGATTAGTCCTTGATTATTTGCCCAGATAATGATGAGCAAATAATGTTCGGCGATTCTTCACTCGTTCCGCTGTTGTGCCAGTGGGATCTGTCCTTGCTTACTTGCCCAGCTATTGTGTCAATGAAGTTCAACCTTGCTTCATTTGTCTTGCTGTTGCGCCAATAACGTTCAATGTGCTTTTTTGTGTGTGTGTGTATTTTTTGTTTGTTTTGTTTTTGTTTTTGTTTTTTGCTTTTGTTTTTGTTTTTGTTTTTTTGCCCACTGTTGTGTCAATAGGGTTTGCCCCTGCTTATTTGCCCAGCTACTGTGCCAATGGAATTTGACCGTGCTTACTTTGCCCAGATGTTGTGCCACAAGGATTTAGTCACATTATCTATCTGGCCAGTTGTTGCACCAATAGGGTTTGGTACCCAAGCAATTCGCCCAATCGTTGGGCATATAGCTAATCTTTTTAACTTATCCCCAAAATGCGTCGATAAATTTCAACTCGAGCCAGGTAAGTGTCTTGCATACAGAGAATATCTGAAGCTTATTAGTTTCATAAAAGGTGCTGTATTATAATGTTAGTTAATATTTTGAAACGGGTACCGAGGTATAAGAATGGAAAGGAAAACCAGAAAATGCTTTTTTCATATACTCATGCATATTACTTAGGACTGTGGTTTTGACTTTATTGTGTCTCCTGTGACCGCATCTCGTGATATTAAATGGCATACCAGAGGACGGGGCAGGTGGTCTAAGTTTAGGGAGAGTGTCGCACTCCCACCCCCACCCCCACACCCACCCAGTAAAGTATATTGGGTTATCTCAGTGATTGTGGCACTCTTGAGTCCGTATAGATGAACATTTTTGAAGCCGCAAGTTTTTATTTCACTGAATGCGAAGAGCGCTGACCGTGGTTTTTGGGACTGTTGATTTTTTTGTGGTGATTTAATCAAGTGTTCTCTCACCCACAAAAGATAGTTATTCGTGCTGATTGTACAGAAATTCAAATTCCACTGGACACCAATTTTTTTGCTTTATACCTGTGATTTATATGTAAAAAGGAATATAAGTTGTTTCATGAAGGACCTTTTGCTTCTGTTAAACTAATCTTATCACCGGTATGTCAGGTCACGTTGTCTCTGTATGTGGCATAATGTCCCTCCCCCCCCTCCCCCCCCCCCGTTGTGATAAAATACACGGCCCTCATTTTTTTTTAATTCGGATACAATTTATTGTTTGCTGATAAAAGATTAATTGTGACCACGTTTTGACTTTTGGTTGCACAGAAATTGTAGAAGTAAATACACTCTATCACCTCACCACAAAGGCCGAGGACAGAGGGCGTTCATTGGTCCCTTTGTCCTGACTGCTGTTCAAGTCTTTCAGAGTCACGTTCTGGCTGAGTCAACAGCCTCACTCGGCGCAAAATTTGTAATAATATGTTATTATATTATGGTACCAGATACGGCAAAAAGTATATATATTTCTGAACTGCAACAGGGAAAATGTTCTGTCTATAAATTGATTTTCTGATACTGGACGAGTAAAGGCACACGCACACATACATACATACATACATACATACATACATACATACATACATACACACACAGATATACATGTATATATATATATATACACTGTATATATATATATATATATATATATATATATATATATATATATATATATATATATATAACTGTTGCCTAATTGTTAACTGAATATACATCGATTGCCCGAATGGGTGGTTGCTTGAATAGTGGTCATATTTCTGTTTTTACAAACCGGGTAATACTCGATTGGGTATGTATGCATACCATGTATTTCATTGTTTGTGACAGCAGGTTCTGAGCCTTGAGACAACTTGCTACGGACTGATACAATTTGGCAGCTAGAAGTAATATCTTGAGGCTAGACGATTAAGTCAAACAAATTCTTCCGCCAAACAAAAAGCCCGCGATCACAAATACGAAACAAGTGTGAAAATTACCCCTTTATATCCACTACGTTAAGACATCTTTGATCCTTTCCGCAGTACATGTGTAATGTGGAACTGACTGCTGCTTTACACCAAGAATGAGCCAGCTGTAAGCATCAAATGCGGCAGCGGGTCAACGGTATGCCAACTGCTGAGGCAGGAAATGATGTCCAAAATGCTGCCTGGGCTGTGCCTATTCTTAGTGACTGTTGTAATTTTTTGTAAAGGAAACCTGTACGTAGCCCTATTCTATTGTTTAAAGAGATTGTTGCACCTCAAAAATCATTGATGTTGACTACCTTGGAAAGGATGTCAGTTGCCATAAGTTGTGATATAAAGAGAAATGCTGATAAAACCAATCTCTCTCTCTCTCTCTCTCTCTCTCTCTCTCCCTCTCTCTCTCTCTCTCTCTCTCTCTCTCTCTCTCTCTCTCTCTCTCTCTCTTTATCTATCTATCTATGTGTATTTTTACTTGTACATCACTACATCACTACTTTAGGAGTCCGGCGTCCGATCACTTCAGCAATTGTTCGAAAGCTTACTTCAACTTCTGGGGTATTTACAGTCCGTACACTTCGGAATATGTCACCAGCTGCATCCGGGTATGTGTCCTCTGCGATCTAGATAGGACCATTATATTGTATAACAAACAAACACTTTCACACGACACATAACTAAAAATGTTGCATCGTACATGACATTGATGTTTACGCTTGCGCCAAATCTTTATATGAACATGCTTTCAGATTATTGAGCGTCTGTTGCCGGTTTAATTATATCTCATGTTTCAGTCAATTTAAACGGTTCTGTTGCCAGTTGTAACCAAAGTCGACGTGCCCTGCTTTGCATAAAAAAATAGATTCATATTCTTGGTAAAAGTACCTGGTAACCAGCATGCCCACAGTTCAAGAAACTGTTAGAATGGTCCCGGTCAACAGTTCTCTTCCGAGCGCTTTGGGCGCGACAGTAGGAAAATCGCGTAAACACAATCACACACTGGATATAGTGCGCGGACTAACCAATTATGTAAGAATAGAGTTCGATATTTATGGCGCCACCTGTAGTATTACATAATATACGGGCCAAGGTGTAAAAAAGGTTAAGAATGCTGTTTTGGAAAGAGTTTTTCATGGGCCTCTTTTAAATTTCAAGTGATTAAGAAAATGTTTCTATCTGTACAGAGTGACTAGATCATCACTAACTATCAGTTTGTAATACATATATTATGTGCATTAAATTTACCGTCTTACATTAACGCAGCCTGAAGGTGAGTTGACGCAGATACAATTCCCAAATATTTATTTATATTTTGATAAACTTCTGATGTCTTCAAGTTACATTCCCTGGCACACGGATTCGGTTTACCTTGTCTTCAGGCAGTATTGGTCTATGTGCTGACTCGAACAGAATGTGGTAAAAGTTCCCACGCAAAATTTTATGTCATTTGTGCTTTCGCACGCAGAATTTACAGTAAATGAAATAACTTTAATTCTGGAAACTGTGGCAAGGAATTGGGATATATTTAAGCAATGTGATGTACACAACATTTTGTTCCCCGTGTTTTGAAGATAAAATGTAAGGCATTGTTAACTCCTATGACTTCCCGTCTTATGCCAATCACTGGGCTCCATCATGAATATGTATCTGCATGATCTATGTCTCTGTAAATGTCTCATACATACATGTATGAAATATCTTGTACAATTACATATTTTTGGTAATTTTAACAGCATTTAGGCTATTGCTTGCTATCAAGTTAATGACAATAAAATTCATTCCCATTTTCTGATTATTAATGACTGCCTAAATTTGTTGATCCTGTCTCAAGGCGGTTCTGGTTCTGGTAACGGCGGTTAGAAGACACATGCGTGGTATGAATGGTCAATGACTCCTCTACATCCGCCGGTTAAACACGAAGCCTTTCGTCGTCTTGTTCGCATCAGAAACCATTGTATGTTAAACATATATGTGCAAAGTCTAAATGAGCAAATGCACCTTGTACATGCGATGTCCAATCAATAAACCATACTTACTTGTAACAACAATTAAATTGTCTTTCATTTAATTATAATTACCCACTGGACCAACTCTTAACTGGCACAATGAAGAAAAGGAGAATAGTTAAATGAGTATTTAAAATTAGAAACAAAAACAAAAAACCCCGGATATTTTCATTGCAAGGACAAAAGTTTTGAGCGACAGAGTTGTGATTTTCTTATCACGCATTTTACCTCTATACCGTCTGTCTATGGGGATGCAGTATATCAAATTATGCCCATTACCAATTCAAAGCAAGCCTTTGAAAATTGCCCAAGATAGCAATAAAATTTTGCCCAACAATTATCCAACACTGGGCCCTCCGTGCCAACGCTGGGCAAATATTGAGCCTAACTTTATGGCTAGCTGGTTTGTCATCTCACGTTTTTCTCCAATATACAAGTAGCTATCCTTCAGAGGTAATGTTACCTCCTCTCAGAAAATTCCTTCATGGCAACACAACAGGGGATGTGTGCGAATATAAAATCTCGTCTGCTTGTTTACCGTATTTATTTCCAAAACGTTTGAAAATTATGCATGGGACCCAGAAGGGTAACAAGTCCCAGGTCAACATCATTTCCTCTTACGGTTTGGGTCTAGCACCCAGCTCTTACAGGGAAAATTACTTGTAATAAATAAGGGCCAACACCTAAATAACTAAAAAGAGATCCGCAAAAAAATTTGTTATGTCTGCGTGCCAACATAGACATATTGTTTTCCCAGAAAATCTTTTTCTTTCTTTCTTTCTTTCTTTCTTTCTTTCTTTCTTTCTTTCTTTCTTTCTTTCTTTCTTTCTTTCTTTCTTTCTTTCTTTCTTTCTTTCTTTCTTTACAAGCAAATTTGTCCACCCTTTTTCTCGGAGACTATATAGTTAGAAACTCCAGAGTTGGAACAGTTATAATCTATACATGAAGACTTGTCTTTTTATAATAAGACGTTATAATTTTCAAAATTATGCAAATGGGGGCTAATTAAAATTGTGAATCTTCAATATCTTATTTGCCATAGAAGATATGGTTACGAGTGTCTAGGAGTTCATTCATAGCAAGGCAAATGTCATTCCAAATGGCAATGCCATGTGAAGGTCAAAAGTCGTGTCAAGGTCAAAGTCAATTGTAGGTCAAAATGTCATTTTAAATGTCAAAGTTCACTTCATGGATTATGTAATTCACATGTGACCTCTAAAGGTCAAAGGTCAAGGTCATTTGGACCTTTAAAATTATGATACAGCCATAACTCTGCCAGATTTCATCCTTTTTAGCCATATTGGACCCAAATTGAGGTATTACCACACTTTAAATTTTTGTTATTTACATGTAACGTCTTAGGGGCAAAGGTCAAGGTCATTTGGACCGTTGAAAGTTTCATCTAGCCACCACTTGGTCAATTTTGATCCAATTTTAATCATGTTGGACTAAAAATGTAGGCATTGCAACACTGGACATTAAAAAAAAATTACATGTGACCTCTATAGGTCAAAGGTCAAGATCATTTGAACCTTTGAAAATTTCTTCTAGCCATAACTCTGTCAATTTTTATCCAATGTTGACCAGATTGGGCTCAAATTATAGAAATTGTAACATTGCAAATTTATTTTGATTTTACGTGTGACCTCTTTAGGTCAAAGGTCATTAGGACCTTTGAAATTTTCATCCAAGCGTAACGCTGTCAATTTTAATAATGTTGGACCCAAATTGTAATTATTGCAACACTACTCATTTTTATAATTTACATATCACCTCTTAATTCCCATGTAAAGGTCATTTTGACATTTGAAATTTTCTTCTAGCCATAATTTAATCTATTTTCGTCTGATTTCGTTCATGTTGGGCTTGAAATATAGATATTGTAGTACTGTACATTTATTATGTGACCTCTCAAGGCCAAAGGTCAAGGTCATCTGGGCCTTAGAATTTTCTTCTGGCCATAACTAGGTCAATTTTCCTTCAATTTCAGTGACGTCATTGTTGATGTTGCAACGCTGATTTTTTTTTAAAATTTACATGTGACCTCTCACGGTCAAAAGTCAAGGAAATTTAGACTATTCAATTTTCATCTAGCCATAATTTTTCATGAAATGGAAAGTACCAAAGGACAAAAGTTGAAGCATTTCATATTTCCAAGTTTTGAAGGCACAGACAGATTTGCTTCCAACCAAATATACTTTTGTAGTTACTTCCTATATCCCTATAGTCAGCATTTTTTCTCGACTCGCTCTAAACATTACCCCCCCCTTGCAAAAAAAAAAAAAATGAAAGACGTTTTTGACCGTTTCAGACTTAATACCTGTAAAGTTTAACGTAATTCTGCATGGACTTAAGTAATATATCAGTAGATTGGTGTAGTATTTCAAGCCAAAGGTGTACAACATCTACTCAAGAAAGAACAGAAGAAGCACAATTAAAGTGAACTGAAGATTATTGATTTTCAGAGGCATAATATTAAACAGATGTTGTTAAAGCTACTCAAGGTCAAAAGCTTTTACTCGTAGCGGTTGGGGTGCAATGCGGCCAAAGCGCGCCAAGGAAAGCTTTTGATCTTGAGTTTTATATCCTATATAAGTACAGGCATGCTGGTACTTGAATCAAAGGTCGTTTTACAAGGAACATGAATATGGTACTATTATTTTAAGTCAGGACATATTGTAATTCAATCATTCGGTTTAAGTAGTTCGATTTTAGTCGCATTTGACACTGAAAGAGTTAACACCCTTTTTTGAGTTGGTATTTTTTTTTCAAAATACGTAATGCACCCAGGTAAGCATACTGTATTCAATGATCTCAATCTCGGCATGGTGAGCTAAAACCGGACATGTATGTATCGGCACAAGATGTATATCTTTATTAATATAATACATATGCATCACATTTGTGTGTCATATCTTATATTTTCTTCGCATGACATGAAACAAGCTTTATCATATACACCACATAATATAGCAACTAATAAGCATACACGTTGCATCTTGCAATGTGTACGATGCAACAAACAATAAACACAACATCAAAATTTTTAAAGGGAGAGAAATTCATTTCTATCGTTTCCATAGATGTATCAGTTATTTCTCGTTATTTTTTCCCGTCAAAAAGTAGTAGCCCATTATGCAGTCATGAAGTATTTTTTTATTTAATGTTTACCATTGTATTTAGCATGAACTGTGCCCTCAGGCGGGAGCGAATTCACTATTCTTAAACAGGACGCTTGTCACTTTTAAATGAAGATCTGTCTTCAGGCGCCATAGCGTGTAAACACAAGTTTTGCACATTTGAAATGTTGGCGGCAAATTGTGACGTTGAAAGTACAACTAAAGCAAAGTTAATTTTCATTCGACGTTTATGATTTAACCATAAGAACATTCTACGGACACAGACCACAGACGTTTGGAAATAAACGCTACCTAGCATTGTTCGCTGCAGGCATTCTGCCGTGCACATGAGTCCTGACCAATGCGCGGATGACCATAGAAAAGAAAGTAGAGCGGGGGCAAAACGATGTGATTGGTCAGTTTTCTCATGAATATCTCAAATATTTTAATTAGCTCTGTATTCTTGTAATTTCGTTGTAAGGATATGTTATTGGTGAGCCAAAAATTGATCAAACAAAGCCCGACAAAGTTATATATATATATATATATATATATATATATATATATATATATATATATATATATATATATATATATATATATATATATATATATATATGTATATATATATAAAAACTCTGCCATAAAATCACTAATTCATGTTTTACTAATATAGTTACGTAATAACTGTTGATATGATAAATAGTCCAATAAACACATTTTATCATTCCAGTAATCTACTAGTTCTACTAAAACTGACCAAGATATCGAACAATCCTCAAACTACAAAGGGACTTGATACTATACCCAAACACCATGAGTTTTTCGTTTTCCGTTCCCCAACACCACGAGTATCGCGTTTTCTGTAGCGCACGTGTTTCCATCGTGGATTGTTTTTTTTTTTTTTTTTCAAATAACATTCCCAGAACTCTAATCAAGACAAACTTGCTGGGAGGTGTAGACGAGTACGTGGGCGGTAGTAAGTGACATATGATGTTTAATTCTGCCATATATTAGAAGACAAGACCAGCAGGAATACCTGGAGGGCAATGACGTCACTATAACTCAGAAGATGGCTATACACATTTCCTCGGTTTTCCATCAGTACGTTTGTCTATATCTAATGCCAGTCGTCATGGGATGGGCAGTCAACACGCAAGCGGACCCACATGTATACACTTAAGAGTCATATCACAAACAAATGAGACAACAGAAAGGTAAGCCATCTTATGTCTTTGCAGCGACTTTATGTATTCGGTCTTCGCATCGCGAGCGATTGTATTTAGTTTCATGAAGTAGAATATAGCGGAATTCGTAGTATTTCCCCAAAATTGTGGAAACTGCCATGAGCTGGACAGAATATTATCTTTCATATTATTTTGCAGCCCTACTTTCAAATCCAAACGCAAGCTCATGTTTTATTGAAGTGAGCGAACCTATGGCCTTATTGTCTTCTTCAGTTATTCAATGGGATGCGTCTCTAATTTTGGCCGTCCAATTAAACAGATTCGTTTGGAAGGTGACAATACATATATGTATATACAAATATCCAATGTACGAAGTAAATTTAAGACGGCCATGTGACCCGATGATAAACCTTCTGGGCATAAATATGTACGAAAATATATGCATTCTTAAACAAGTGTAACAAGAAAATTAACATGGTACTGTAAATATGTGCACTATAAATAGAACTAAAGATAGGTGTGCAGAAAATTATATCTATAACAACTAAGGGAAGCAAACCATTCTATTAATATATTTCCTGAGGTAAAAATGAAGATACAATGACCCCCAAAACCACGAAAAATGTTGCATTAAAGCGAACAATGCAACAAGTGACTCTTTTATTCATTCTTTTTAAATTGATGCGTTGGCTAAATTGCAATTTTCGTCTTCAGTACAAACCTAGACGTGTTTGCAAATAATCGATTAAGCGTAGCGAGCATGACATGTACTTCATCAGAGACAGATCCATTTTGGGGTAGACTACTCACAAGATGTTCGCAATAGAGCAATGTCGGATACTGATTTTTCGTGTCCGGGCACCCGGCAGCCGGGTATTTCCAATACCCGGGTACCCGCGGATATTGCTCACCGTCTCATGGGGAGCATATTTGTTCATACTGTCCTCAACTGTGGTTTGATATGGTTAATTTCCCTTTCGTGTAGGCCTCTGATTGTATGTACAGTCGCCCTGCATATCAGAACTATGCACCTGTAAAATAAAAGGTTCAAATTAGACTCTCAAACGGTAAAAGAGGGGAGGGAGGCTAAGTCAGAGTATTATTATTCTTTCCGGAGTTCCCCTGAAGTCTAAGTTTGCTGATTCTTGAACGAAATATCATTGCCCGGAGAATTTGAATATCATATAATGAGGTTTATATTGATTCAAAGGCGCTTATAGCAGAAAAATGATTAAATCAAATATATAAACTTAAAAATTGCAATCAGTGTTTCTTATATATATATATATATATATATATATATATATATATATATATATATATATATATATATATATATATATATATATATATAATGATAATAATAATAGTTATTATTATTATTATTATTATTATTATTATTATTATTATTATTATTATTATTATTATTATTATTATTATTATTATTATTATTACACAAATGCATAATTATGATGTCACCTGGGATTCACGGCACTGGAAAAATCTTTGAACCATCTGCCTCCAATGAGGTTAAAGGCCGAAGATTCAGGATATTAAATTCATGTAAGCTCCTATATGTGAAACTTTTGGTCATCTTCGCTGATCTTTTAAAGTTTTTCTTTCGGCAACAGGGGTTCTGTGTTCCCTTTCCATATGTCTCAGCATTTTGCGTGTAGATGATCAGCCATATTGCAATGCTTTCTTGCATGCACTGCAAGTAGTGTGATTTCCACGCCAGATATAGATGATACAACTGGATCCCTTTGCGATAATGTAGACCAGTGAAATTCTTCATACAAAAATCGGCACCAACCTTATGAATTTGCAACAGACGCGTCTTCATATGAATTGTTATATCTTCAAGAATACTGGTTCCTCCACGGCTTTTGTTGAAAATATTTGTTAGTCAAATCTAGTTTACACAGTTTTTTGTAAGAGGCTCAAGTGTATCGGCCCCGGGGTCTTGGTAACAGGGACTTGTTGCGAGGATCGGGAAATTGAACCCATGTAAGGCTTACCTGGAATCTATACTCTATATATCTATTCATGAGAGGCAAAATTAAATCGAAACTCAGCTGCAGTTTAAAGACAACACGGGTAGCATGAACAATGTGGCCCTTTTCAGTGGTCTGAATTTTTGGACAAGTAATATAATCTAGTTTCACAGAGAATGGTCAATGTGTGGATATGACCGGTGCACCGCATTCTGACACATTTCAAAGTTTCATGAAGGGACAACCACCACATTTTGTGCTCAATGGGGTCCTCCTCACCGCAGCCAAAATGACACCCTCACCAAAAACAGTCTGTCTGATGAGCAGTGAAAAAAGATAACTACAAAGTCGACACTCAGACAATAAAATTGTGGACATTAATTGGTCAGTATGCCCCCCCCCCCCATGTCATAGTAAAAGGAGATGAGCCAGCATCTGCAAAATGTCACAGTAAAATAGCCTGTCACGAAGTCAAATGTTATGACGCGAATGTTGGTGCACAACAACACACGTATACATATTCCAGGGCCGGACAATCTTCACCATCCTTGGTTTGCTTTCTTAGTTCTGAATCAATCCGATGTTGTTTTGCTCATAACCCTTTTAGTTTTCTCCATCATAACCGGACATTCCTGCAGGGCATGTCGGATGGGAATTCCTTCCTAAGATCGAAGGGCATCAGTTCAGAACTCTGCCATCACGCTAGACATACTCTGTTGGTTTAAACGTATTTTATTCAAAAAACAATCGGCCGACAGGCTCACCAGCCTATATTAGGGCCTCTTGTACATATATGACGATACAACAATGAAATTGCGAACACCAGTACACAGATAGTTAAACATACAGGACCACAAGAAGATAAAGATAGGTGGGAATATAAATGGATTGGTGTGTGAGCTGGAAAAAAAAAATTCAGAATACAGTAGGCGTAACACATTTTTGGTATTATATTTTGAACCTATTTGACTCCTTAATAAATTTATGGACTGCTTCAAAAATTTGCTCATTTTGCTTCTTTATATTTCCTGCACCCTTAATACCACATAATACTGTTCTTATATTGAAACTACCATGCACCACTATTTTTTGCTGCAGATCGTTTCGCAAAATAATATATTCATTACATTCAAAAAAGTAATGATAACTGGTTTCTTCCCTAGCACCACATGAACATGATGGGGAGTCAACAACTCCTATTCTAAAGAGATCTCTGTTCAGATGACTGCTGCCCATTCTCATCCTAGCATGGATAACAGCAATTTTTCTTTCACCAAGATAGTAGTGATCATTACATTTGGGCTTATTTCTGTTTAGTTCTCTTTTGAATTCGTCTAAGTGTTCCAAATTCCTAGTGGATCGGGGTAGTGAGTTCCACTCACGTATGGTTGATGGAAAAAATGAATTGAAATATGTATTTTTCTTAGCCTCGAAAGTATGAAGTTGGTTTGTTCGTGTTGAAATTTTTCCGGGTAACAAGTTTAAGAGATAGTTTGGAGCAATACCGTTAATAATTTTGAACATAAGCACTAATCTATGTTTCCTTCTACGTTCAGCCAATTTTTCCCAACCTGTTTCAGAATAAATTTGTTCAAGACCTGTATGTGCAAGTGCACCTGTTACCACACGGGCTGCTGCCAGCTGAACAGATTCCAAACGGTCTTTGTCAGCTTTTGTGCATCCATCCCAGACTACACTAGCATATTCCAAACATGGAAGAACAAATGAGAAGTAGAGTGCTTCCAACGATCGCCTATTAAACTTATACTGTAATCGCTTAAGAACTCCAACTAGTTTTTTTGATTTAGCAACCATGTGGTCAATATGAGTTGACCAAGAAAGATCTCTAGAAAACCAGAGACCCAGATGTTCGTGTACATTGACATTCTCAATATCGCTATTGTTGAATGTCAAGGAAGGATGATCAATAATATTAACTTTCCTACTGACTACCAAGGACTTTGTTTTTTGGGGATTAAACGAGACGAGCCACTGGTTGGACCATTCTGATAATGATGACAAGTCATGATTTAGTGTCTCTGTAGCTATGATAGGATCATTTACTGTAATGTATAGAGTCGTGTCGTCTGCAAAGAGTCGAATTTCAGAATTAACAATTTCAACAATATCATTTACATAAACGAGAAACAGTAGTGGTCCCAAAACTGAGCCTTGTGGGACGCCTGCTCTGATGTCCCCCCAAGATGAAGCCTGGCCTTGGATGACCACCCTTTGGGTCCTTGCAAACAGGTAATCCTCGATCCAAGGAATAAGTGGACCTTGAATTCCTGCTTTTTTTAACTTGTGTATCAGACCCGGATGGTAGACTCTGTCAAAGGCTTTTGTGATATCACAAAATACCACACGTACTTCCTTCTGCAGGTCCACAGCTTTTGAGAATTCATGATAAAAATAAACCAACTGGTTTACTGTTCCATCTCCTGGTATAAAGCCAGATTGTTTTTCAGAAAGAGCATAGTTGTTACGTAAGAAATTGAAGATGTGCTTAAAAACAGCACGCTCAAGGACCTTGCCCACGCAACTTAACAGTGAGATTGGCCTATAATTACTGCATAATTCGGGTGCACCACCCTTAAGAATGGGTGTAACGTGTGCTTTTTTCCATTCCGATGGAAATTTACATTCTTGCAAGGAGAGATTCAGCAGATTAGTGAGGGAAGGAGCAATACTGGATGCTGCTTCCCTCAAAAGTATTGGACTAATACCGTCTGGTCCACATGCTTTATCTATATTCAAGGACTTCAAGATATCAAGTACACTTTCTTCATCTAAAGTTATACTGTCCAACAAATTTTGTGGGGATGAAGGTTCGCTAGGAAGTGTGAAGCTAGAATCATCTACATAACAGTACTTAAGAAAAAGTTTGTTAAAGTCTTCAGCCTTGGATTTACTGTCCGATATGACATCGTCGTCGGTTTGAAGGGAGGGAACTGACGCGTTTGAATTACCGGACATAAAAAATTTCACCATTTTCCACCACTTTTTACTTTTGAAGTGTCCGTTATTCACTGCGTCACATTGCTTTGCATGATAATTTTCTTCAGCTTTCCTTAAATCACTAATGTATTTATTGCGCAGTTCACGAAAGTAACCCCAGATGTGTGGGTTTTCATTAGATGCCTTAGCTTTTTCATGAATTCTGTGAACTTTTCGCTTTTGAGCCCTTAATTTAGAAGTATACCATGGGGAATCGTTTTGCCTAATACAAACATTTTTGCTTGGAATACAGTACCGAGCTACATCCAAAAATTTATGAGTCCAAGTAAGACAGGCCAAGTCGACATTCGGTTCATCAAAGCAGGCGTCCCAATCGACCTCATCTAATTTTTCCCTGAAGAAATCAAAGTTGGCTTTAGAGTACTGCCAAATAAATCTTTCATATGGTTTATCATTTTTAACCCGAACATACTCTGTTACCTGATATCGTTTGCATAGACGGGTGAATTAGTAACAAAGATGGGAATGATATACAGAGGTATCTCCAATTAAGACCACCTCCATAAAGAGACCATTTCTACATTACGATCACTAATTTAGAGACCCATTTTTATTCTCAAATCATCCCTCATTAAGTCTACTCCCCGATTAAGACCAGATTTTATTTCCTTAGGTGGTCTTAATAGAGAGATTCCGCTGTGACCCGATACAATCATTTTTGTGACTATTGTTTTTAAAGTCGACCCATTTGACAACATGCAAGACACAGTATGTCTAAGTAAACCATACAACATAAAAGTAGATGTCAGATTTGCTCAACTATTGCCAACCACACTTGACTATGCAAGCTTTCCTGATGTCGTTTAAGTGCACTCTTTTGTGGTCTTCATTCACTCGATAGGCATCGTTATTAACTTTATGCAAACCCAGGTTTCCTGTTTATGAACACTGACGCACGTCTTAACTCTCTTACTGCAAACTGCAACTAAAATCGCAGTACTTAAGACTTACTATTTCTCCGAATTATCAAACGGATATTATATTAATATTCTTTTTACAAAGACTTTTTATTCAAGTACCAACATGCCTATTGTCCCGTAGAATATAATGGACCGGGTCAACAGCTTTCCTCGGCGCACTTTGGGCACATTGCGCCCAAAGCGCGCCGAGGAAAGATGTTGACTCTATCTAAAACTTGGCAATGACAGAGTCAAGCCAGTGAACCATTGGATATGATTGAAGGCCAGGCCTTGTAGTAGCCACTGATTCATATGGCACACCTCGGAATACTGTAATAGGAATTTCGTGTATTTCTCAGAAGAACGAGGAGCGCAGTCATGTCCAGCGGGCCACCCAAAGCCCATAACAGTCTTGCATATGATGACCATACTGTCTCGACTCATACTATGCTGGTCATTATTGTGAGGGACGCCTAACGGCAAGATTACCATTACTTTTGGGAAAACCCGACGAAATAATGATAAATCATTAGCTTTCCAATTTGCTGAGAGACGTCACAGATGTTACAAACTACAGTAAAGAGATAAGATAATGAAAATTTTAATGATGTGTTTTTCCATTGTTCACAATAATTATGGAAATACAGGTGCATGTGGATTTTATGTGCATGTTGTGTGGATATGGATTGTTCGTGGATGTGGAACTATCTGCCGAATTTGTTTTGACTTTTTATGTCAAAACGGACGTGGACGTGGATTTTTATATTTGAGTAAACTTTATATGAATATGGACACGAATGTGTATTTTTGTGAAGGACCTATTTTATATTTTATGTGTCCAACTGTTAATTTAACTCATTTCACCCTGATACAAGAATGAGTCAACCGCTTTCTTTGGCGCGCTTTGGGCACAATGCACCCAGAGCGCTCTACGGAAAGCTGTTGACCACGGGCATAAAATTTGGGATGATCTTCAATGCAAGTTTCATCCAAAATTTTGAAAAATAATACCTGAATTAGTAAAATGCAATTAGCAGACGATATTTAGATATTAGCAGGAAGAAGCGTCACTAGGGTGGAACGAGTTAAAATGTGAAAAGGTTGTAAGGGGAACACAAATGTAGGCATTGCCTTTACCATGCACAGACATGGAAAGAAGGGTCGATCCTGTACCTGGATGTGGATAACATAGGTATGTTCAACCGTTTAGGACAAGTACATGGGCAGGGAAGATGGTTGTAGCGACCTGCGAGTTGCAAACTGTTCCAGCGAAGTAGACACATTTAAAGCAGAAATATATCGGAAGCCATGGACCACATCTCAGGAAGAATAAATGGCAAGCAATGTCAGAGACAATGCACCAATTACCAGCACAAACACATAACCACAACAATCAATGTTTTCACGATTGTTGACTTAAAGTTTGATAGAGCATCGAGCTACCACCTGACAAATTTATTTGCTGTTTGCCCTGGTAAACAATGAGATGCAAGACACATTCTCACTTATTGTATTTATTAACTTTACTTTGGAACATGAGAATTTAATGAAGGAAATGTGCTTTTATTTGATGAGCTGATAAGTGATTCTGACTAAGATGAAAGAATAACAGATTTAATCACCAGAGCGAGCCACCAGTGTCACCAGAGTGACACGGTGCTGATTTTTTAATTAATTAATTAATTAATATATTAATTAATTAATTTATTTATTTATTTATTCATTTGTTTATTTATTTATTTATTTATTTATTTATTTATTTATTTATTTATTTATTTATCTATTTCCTTGTTTATCTATTTAGTTATTTAGTTATCTATCTATTTAAACATATTTATTCTGGTTAACCCAATCAGTCGAAGATTGGTCTTCTGTGGGGCCAAGTACAATATATATATATACAATAAAACATAATAAATCAGTACAGTAAATTATTTTCACAGAATAAAACAACACAGAATATACTATATACAGATACATAAAATACTGAAAGTAAAAAAATTACTTCAAATTTGCGTTGTTTATTTGCCTGTCGACTCCGAGTTGCGGAGGTTAGCTGGTAAGGTGTTCCAGGTCTTAGCACGGTAGCTGAGAGACTGTTTGTACTTTTCGGTACGGGGGCGAGGAAGACGTAGGTTACCAGGAGTGCTACTGCGAGTATTTTCGTCAAGTGAAGGACTAGCATATTGAAATATATCATACAATCAGACAGACAATTAGGGGCTATATTATTTAAACATTGATACATGAGGACAGAAAGACGAAAATGTCTTCTGTCGTTGAGACGTTGCCATCCAAGTCCGATAATGAGGACGCCAGGACTGATGTTATGGTCAAAATTGCCACTTATAATAATTGCTGCTCTGTTCTGAAGCCTTTGTATGATATCTCGATCTTTTTTACAGCACCCCCCCCCGCAATGATGTTGCAATATTCGAAATGTCGTTTGATGAAGGCTTTGTAAACTGTAATTAAATGATGTTTAGAGGGTATGTTTCGGAGTCTGCTGAGTAGACCTATTTTTGGTGCTACTTTCAAGACAATATGTTGAACGGTGGAAGACCAAGTGAGTTTGTCATCAACTACAACACCTCTTAGCTTAAACTGTTATTTTACTGCACACAAATCATAATCATGGAGCCTTAAGTTGGTAGTAGAAACGTTATCTGAACGTCTGGGTGAACCTATGGTCATAGCAGATGATTTGGGTAAAAATAAAGTTTGTTTTCCGTGAACCAATTTGACACATGTTTCAAGTCAGCCTGTAGCGATATATTAGCTTCATCAGAAGATGTGGCACTGGTATAGATAGTGGTACCGTCAGCAAAGAAATGACATTTACTGTACTGTAAGCATCTTGGGTGATCATGAATATAGAGAAGAAATAATACCGGACCAAGAGAGGATCCCTGTGGGACACACAGAGGCATATCTAATAATTCGGAGACCGATCCATTGCAAGACGCAACCTGTGTTGAATCACATAGATAAGATTTGAACCAATTATGCTCCATCTCCATAATGTTTCAATTTAGGAATTAGTGTTTCGTGGTTAATTGTATCGCAGCATTTTTTTTTAAATCTAAAAATGCCACAGATATGGAACGGCGTGTATCGAGATTTTCTAGCCAGTGATCGCTCAATGTAGAGCAGTTTGGGTAGAGTGGTATTTTATAAATGCTGACTGCTCCTGAGTGATGAGCTCATTTTGAATTAGAAACAAAAGAAAATTGATGTGAATATGCTTGTCAACAATTCGACTTGTGTGAAAAAGGAAAGAGATAGGCCGATAATTGGCTTTGTCATAGCGTGTTCTATTATCTTTGTTCATCGGCTACACACGTTTAAATTTCCAGTCTTTGGGAGCAATGCCAGTTGACAGAGAGATGTTAAAAGGTGAGCAGGATCAAAACAAGTTGTATAGATTGCTAAAGATAAAAGTTTGCTATACATACCCGATACATCAAGATTACTCTTTGGCTTCAACAGTTGCTTTCAAGGAGATCAATAAAAGCATTAAATTAGATAGGTCCCGTTGACGTAGATCTATATAGGCCGCCGAGGATCGCTGTGCGATTCACCATCGAAATTTTTCAACCCATGTTTTCAATTAAAGGATAGTTTAAATCACTTCGCAATTTAAAGGTAATTTCTCATCTTATATAGACAACCACACCTCTCCCATGCCATTTGGGATCAGACCAGACCAAATGGTACCCTGAGATGCTAATTTCTGAATCCTCAATAGAGTTATCGAGCGATGTGTCACTTACCACAAAAATGTCAACAGAAACATCCTGCAAAAACCCTTCGGATTTCTTAAATTTTTGGAAGAATACTATGCATATTTAGGTGGAATATTTTCACCCCTTTATGCTTTTTAATTTTAGCATTAAGGTTTATGACGAAGGGTATTGGACTCACCCGATCCTAGAAATTTCTACCCTGAGACCTTTTGATTCGGTGCTATTTCATAAGAGGGCTCTTCATATGACTGCTCTCTTTATATTCGGTCGCATTGTGTGGTTTCTCGAGACATGGGTTCTTGAGAACACATCGCTGATGTAGTTTAGTTAGTCTTCACTAATACCGTTACCTGACGTATGTACAGATATAAGAGGTATTAACCCTTTGCGACAGTAAACATTTGTGTCATCAAAAATGTGATGTCGGCACAGGATCATTAGCTTTGAACGTTTCAGAAGTTTCTGATCCGTGAGAAGTGTCTAACACATCAAGCTGGTTCGTGGTATAAAAAAAGCTAAACCTCTTTTTGTTCTTTTGTGTTGCAAAAACAATGCAAGCTCTTGAGAATATTGAGGGCATGAAGCTTGCAGCCATGTTGCTGTAGGTGAAGACCATCTCTGGAGAGACTTTTTGGATTTTTAATGTCAATGAATAACCAATTGTTTGGCTCACATGTGAACTGAACGGCTGTATTTGGCAGTCCTGCTTCGTTGTTTACGATCGGACGAGCCCTGTGCAGTATGCTGGAGCTGTTTGTTAGTTTTGTTAATTTTTTAGCTTTTGTTATTCAGATTCCAATAATCTAAATTGCGAGATGGTTTCGGCTAGTGGCGAGCCACACACAGTGATCATACACAGAAATTGCCGGCATTTATATCAATAAACCTGCCGGTTGACTGATGGGTGCACAAGACAGCAAGCAGCCAATGTTTCCTAACAGTTCAGACATGAGAGATATATTCAGGGAAGTCCACATTAAAACCACATAGTGATTGGTGTGAAACAGCACCACCTTAACATGGAAGATTTAAATTTCATATTGGAACTGATGGAAACTCTGTAAGTGTATGCCTCATGGTTGTCTGTTGCATAGTCAATGCTCAAAGATATCAAAATGAGCCTTCAAAGATTCGGTGCATTCAATCAGCCATGACATCTTTCTAATGAACAAGGGTGAGCAAATTTTAGGAAGGATAAGAGGCGGGATATACTATCGGCTAGTCACCTTTTATAAAACATGATATCCAGATGAAAAGGTTATCCAATAATCCGAAGGAAAAGAAAATGAGCCAGAATGGACACAGTAACACTCACGCTGCGACCACAAATCATTTTAGTTTTTAAGTACAGCTAAACAAAATTGAAATGTAATTCTAAGTCATTTCACATTGAATTAAATGTCTTTATTCTTGTTACATATTGGAGCTGTTTGCCCTAAGGGCTGATCCTGTTTTTCATTATAATTGGCACTTCTTTGAGTATGAGGTGTGTGATCAGCAGATACAAGCATACCTTGCTGTTGTGCCCATAAATCACAACACTTTACATGTTCTGCGTCAGAGTTGCATGAATTCGTTTGTGGTTGTGCACAGCTTCTAATCTACTGGAATTGAAACCCCCTTTTAGGAATGGCATATTGTGGTAGGTCCGTCAGATGGCATCTCCTTAACGTATCTCTTATAATTATCAAATGATCATAACTGGGCTCCGGCAACTTGTAAAATTCATGTGAGTTAGCACTCCATAGAGTATTCAAATTCAGTACTTGGTCAACAAAGAGGCTTTGAGTGCATAAATCCCTTTTATCGATATTTTATGTCATAGTGTCACCTCAAGGATTGCAGAACATTTCCTGTGGATAAACGAAAAATTATCCTCTCATGTTGACAAACCTATTAGCACAATGTGCAACTGTAAGAAAAATACTTCGTATCATAATACATTAAATATGTTCTATAACAGAGTTTGAAATACAAATGAGATACCCTCAGCAGAGGGATGAGGACATGACTGAGGAACTACTTTTGAAAGACTTACGGAACTTTTTTTGAGACTGTTGTATCACTACGCGGCGTTAGGATACTCTCCCCAAATATACCAACCCAGTCTTTGACAAAAACTTTTTGGTGTCACATTTTGGACTGAGTCAAAGCTTCATTCGGCGTGCATTGCATCCAAAGGGCGCCAAGAAAATATGTGACCTGGACTGTTATATTCTATGTAACTACAGGCATGCTGGTCATTGAACGAAATGTCTCCTTAAAAAAAAAACATGAATCTAACACCCTTATTGTAAATGAGAGTAGTTCCTTCTATGTAGTGCGACTTTAGTCAGAGTTGGCTCTGCAAGAGATAAAGAGACCGTTTTACTGGTACTTGACGGCTGTTGACTGTCTTATTCTGACCAGAAAAGGGCGAAATTGGGGAGTGTTAAAATGTTTATATGTGGAATCATACTTATGGTGTTAGGCATTCTTCATGTATATATATATATATATATATATATATATATATATATATATATATATATATATATATATATATATATATATACATATATATATATATATATATATATATATATATATATATATATATAGTCATGTTTCTGCTCTTCTTTCAGCGAGTCAGCGATCTGTTGAATGTGAGACGAAATACACCACAAAAAACGATACAAAGGAAACGATTTCAACATTGAACCATGAACAGGGCCGGAGGAATCATTAAAATGTTTCCTCTTTGCTATTTGGCTTTGACGCTATCTGCTATTCAATTGTACGCCGCAGTTATCCCTTCTTCGAAGAATAAAATATGCTGTAAGGAAATGGTTTCAAAACCCGGTAAGCACAACTTGCCAATTGATGGTACAGGGAAAACTTATAGAACAGTTGATAATAATAAATTTTTACCTACTGATAGTTCCACCACAGAGAGTGGACGTAACACATCAGGCATTATGCTAGATATGCTAATAGCGACGGACAAATCTATGGGACAGGCTGAATACATTGACACAAAGCCATTGGAACAAGGGTTGTCATTAGGAACTATGCTCCTTGATTTAGGTAGTCCTGTCTACATAGAACCAATTGACAAGGCCCTTTGGCCACTCAAAGATAGTAAAGAACGAAATGTGCCAACAGACATGCGTGTATTACAGGAAGATATAGACCAAGGTCAGTGGCTTCTTAAGGAGAGCGGGGCAATCAATATAAAACCAATACAAGAAGCGTTGTCCTTGGAGTCCTTGCTGATCCAGCAACTGGAGGGAGGCCCCGAAACCCAAATTCTACAGAAGATGGTGACGACGGCCAAACAAGCTCTGGAGGAAACTGGACCATTACACACTGATGCCATTGAAGAAGCTCTTTTGAAGGCCATGGATGCCCTTGCAAAGCCTGGCCCAACTAGCGCGGAGACAACCCAGAAGACCTTTATGAAAACAATGAATTCACTGACAGAGACAGTTCCCATAGAAAGTGACACAATAAAAGAGGCTATGCGGATTGTAAAGGTAGTCCGTGAGGAGGAAAGTCCAATCGACATGCCAGCCTTTAAACAGCTGATATCTGGGCCTCGAACCACACTGCCCATGTTAGGAGATCAACCCAAACAAGCATGGGCCCAACTAAAATCTACTTTAGTGCAAGACGATCTTGCTGATTCTGATCTTCTTTGGAAAAATTTGAGAAAGGTCACTTTAACAATGAAGAATGGTGATTCAGTTGAAAGCAGGAAACTCAATGACATATTATTAAAAGCAAAGGAATCATTTGAAAGGAGAGGCACATTTAACGTAAAGCCCTTTGAAATACTGCTTTCAAAGTCCAAGGCAGCAACAGAGGAGGCTGGCCCGAGGAGTGTTTGTGACTATTGCTCCTTCTGTAAGCTGCAGACACTGTGTCGCACTTATTGTGCTGTGAATGACTTTCTTCCTATGTGTCGTCCATGTGCCTTTGGCTACGTGTGCGGGTCTATTTGTAAAACCGTCTGCCCAAAGAGTAAGTAAATATTTTACGTTACTGTCATGTAAGGCAGCATCTTTCAGGATTTTGTGAAGCAACTCATTTTACAAGATCATCTGAAGTCGTATTATTTGATTTTCTTTGCTTTTCATTTCCCAAAGTAATACAAAGTGTTTGGGGTTCCTAAATTAGACAAAAATTAAATTGCGGTTTACTGCCGCTGCATCAAAATGCACAACTGAGCAACTGTCTGTTGAATTTATATTACATTTGACTGCTGTAAAGACCATTTTCAGAATTATTGTAATACTATTTCTAAACAAGCTGGATGAATTGTTTTGGGGGGTATCAATACTTCAATGGAATTTATAGCCAAATTCCAATGGAATTTATAGCAAAAATTCAAAATCTGAATAGTGTTAACTGTTTTGATGCCTCAACAATTTATGCAAATTTATCAATAATGTGAAAAAGCACCAAAAATATTTATTATCAAAATGGTTAATTATAATTGTCATAAATATATAAAAACATG
>OZ026623.1:60533611-60623611 GCA_964020975.1 Hermodice carunculata | reverse complement strand
TATATACAATATATATATATATATATATATATATATATCACTAAACTGTGTTGTTTTGGAGGAGGGGCGGGAGGGGGAGAGGGGCAATTGTAGTTGTATATATCTACGGTGGTGATTAAAGTGTGTGTGTCAACACACACTTTTCTGTTTTTCCTAAAATTCTTTCTTTCTTTCTTTCTTTCTTTCTTTCTTTCTTTCTTTCTTTCTTTCTTTCACAGCGAATTTGTCCGACATTTTCCTCTGACACTATCATGCATGGAAACTCCAAACTTGGCATGATTGTACCTCCATACAAGGAGTTGGACCTTTTAATACAGAGGAATGAAGATGTTCAAAATTATGCAAATTAGTGGTATTAAAATTTTAAATTTTGAATATATCTTCAAAAGTATAGTAGAGATGTCATTTTAACTTCTTCTAGCAAGTTATTGATCATTGCGCATGTAATGAATCTAAAACAAAAAAAATTATGCTAATTAGCAAGATTTGAAATTTTAAATCTTCAATATCTTCAAAACCATTATAGGTGGAGATGCCATTTCAACTGCTACTAGCAGGTTATTGATCATTGCGCATGTAATGAATCTAAAACAAAAGTTGTAGCAATTTAAATTATGCTAATTAACAGTATTTGAAATTTTTAATCTTGAATATATTCAGCACTATAACAGATAGAGATGTCATTCCAACTTGTACTAGGGGGTTGTTGACCATTGCGCACCTAATGAAATATAAACAAAAATTTCAGCAATTTTAATTATGCAAAGTAGCACCATTTAAATTTTAAAATCTTGAATAATTTCAAAGCTATAATAGATAGAGATGCCATTCCAACTTCTAGGCCTACCGCTGTGTTATGGAAAAGTTGTACATTCCCATACCAATATGATGCTTTGAAGACACACACTGATTTGCTATGCAGCAAATGATCTATTCAAGTTTTCAACTGGACTCGATTGTGTGGGAGAGAGTCACTGTGTGCATGGCTAACATGAAAAGTGAGAAGCACGTGTTGATGTAAACTTCCGGTGGCGCCTGTGCACAAAGATCAGCATCACTTGTGCAGAAAAACATCCAGTCCGAAGTCTCGGTCCACTTGTCGGAGCAAAGTTGTGTCCAGAAAGCGTCGAGGTCTTCAGCACATGCAGCGACAGCAGATGGGCACATAGATGGAAAGAAAGGAAAGTGCGTGAGTATGGAAGGGTCATCAAACTGGTGGATTTTTGGCTAGTTACTGCCAGGCAGCGCCAGCGGCAAACCACGAATAAAACCATGTGAATATAAATCAGATTGTAAAGAATGTACACTCTTTGTATTTTTCCTTCAATCTTGATTCTGTTTTAGTTTGCAATAGTTCATTTTTAATTCAAAGTCTCGACAGCGCCTAAAGGGTTAAGGAGTGGAGACGTATAACATCCTTGCTGACCATGTTTATTCTGGCTTCTTGGTATATGATTAATGTAGATGCTGAGTAACGAAAAGTCATTGTACATGCATGTTTGGTAATCTGGCTCATTAAGTCATTAAGAACACATTAAGGTATTTTCTCAACTGTGTGGACTGGCAGTAAAGGCAGTCAGTGTTATGATAAACCATTCGTTAAAGTATCATTATAAACAAGGGTCCTGAAGGTGTGTACCATAAATGTTTTGGTACACTAATTACCATCCTATTTAAAGTTAACTGTAAATACATGGGAAGCAAACTCCAGACTTTGTGGCACTCTGAGCCGTTATGATAATACGGCACAAAGAACCTAATTGCTTTTGGACTGTCCGAGGCTTTGATGTATAATTAATGATATTTATGGGCACCGTTTCTTGGAAATGACATCATGGCCGAAAGGGGAACTGAATTGTAAGATATATGTTGAGAACAGCGAAAATAAACAGCTTTTACCATCTAGTCTACCATCTAGTCAACCTCTCGTGTGGACGCTTTTATTTAATCCAGCAGAACAGCGATCTTCTGAGCGTTTACATTGCGCACAAACCAGCCATGGTGATTATCACCATTCGCAAGTGAAAACTGAGAGACTAGTTTTTACATTGGCGAGCTTGCCAGGATATTTTTTTCTCATTTCATCGGATTTATGTTCTAAACTGTGGACTAAGAGAGAATGAATGCAGAACAGTGGGATGCACTAACAACCAACTTGGTTGGATTGTATAATGACTTCAAGGCCGTACAGACTGCCTTCCACACACAGCAAGCTTCTCAATGGCGGGCTCAACAAAGGAAGGACAAGATAAAGGCACTTAGTGAAAGTTTGACTCCTTGTGATGGGGAGATAAGCACACAAACAAGGAACTTTTTATACGATATTGAACTACTCTTACCTCAACTCCAAAATGATAATGCTGGTGTATTATTAATTGCCACCAGAGCTACATGCGGACCACTGAGACGAGAACTATTGAGATTCATTGAGAGTCAACCTGAAGAGAGAGCGAATGTCCCTTGGAATAGAGTCAAAGCGCACATCGAGAGGACATTTTTATCCGCTGATGAAAATGAAAAATTAAGAGTCTCGGTTGAAGAACTAAAGCAAAATGGGACTGAAACCTTAGCTTCTTACAACCGCAGATTTCGAGAAGCGGTACAGAGAGCATATCCAGATCCACGCTCGGACGATGCAGAACGTGTCGTTTTGCGACAATACATGCGAGGCTTACGCTCAGCAGAGTTGGCAAAGAAAGCTAGCCTTGAACTGACACAACAATCGCTGGATGCCGCAATGCAGTATACAGAACGCATTGAGGCAGGATTAGAGAGGTATGTGGGACTGAACCGTGATGAGCGTAAGGAGGAACCAATGGAAGTGGCTAACATTAACAATTCAATTAGCCCTGCCACACCTGGAAAAAATGACAGTGCCATCGTGAGTGCCCTTACAAAAATCCAGAAGGGTCAATAAAAGATGTCTGCCCGTTTGAGCCGGATAGAATCCAACAAGTCAGCCGAAGCCAGGTATCCCCAAAATCACCACAGGGCCAGTGACCAGCGATCCACAACGGGGGAGCAGAGACAACATTCCAATGCAAATCCCATTGTTTGCTACATCTGTGGGGGGAATCATTATCAAATTGGATGTCCTCAGCGACCCCGGAGGCCAAGAAATGGACAGCAACAACCTCCAATTGGAATTCAGAATGATCAGGAAAACTAGAGTCTGCAGGGGTTGATCACGCAAGTTCCAGACTGGGTTTATCTGTAAGAGCAGGAAATGTGAGTATATCTTGTCTTATAGATACTGGAGCTAGCGTCTCACTTCTGCACAATGCTGTATTTAAACAAATATGTAATGATAGTGGTAGGATTAGGTTATTGAAACCTGCAACTTCATTGTTTACCGTTTCAGGGACCCCTATTAAGGTACATGGTAAAACTGAGGTCCATGTTAAGGGGTTAGGAAATTTAACAGTGTTAGTTGTAGATGGTATTAGACACCAGTGTATCATTGGTGATGATGCTCTAGCTGCCAATAGAGCAGTGGTAGATTATGCAAGACAATTGTTGATGTGGCAAGGGAAACAGCTACCAGTACAGCCTTACAATGGGTTGCCCACTATAGACTCAAGTAGTCCCATTCAAGCTATGCATGATGTTGAGGGTGGTGCTAACTCCTTGAGTAATGGCTGTTCAAAATTTGATGAAGTAATTGCCCAAAACAGGGATGTTTTCTATGAAGAAGGGAGCCCTTTTGGTCAGTGCCCCTTAGTAAAAGTGACCATTGACACCGGGAATCACCCGCCTATACGGCAAAGGCCATACAGAACACCTCTTGCTAAGCGTAAGATAGTAGACGAGTGTGTAGATCAAATGCTGGAGGATGGAGTCATAGTACCCAGTAATTCCCCATGGGCATCCCCAGTGTGCTTGGTCCCAAAGAAGGATGGAACTACCCGGTTCTGCGTTGACTACCGTAAGTTGAATGAGGTGACTGTAAAGGACAGATATCCATTACCACTCATACAGGATATCTTTGACCAACTTGGAGGTAAGTCTATATATAGTGTGTGTGACCTAAAAGCTGCATACAATCAACTTCCTGTGGCTAAAGAAGACCAAAATAAGACAGCATTCATCTGTCATCGTGGCCTCTTTAATTTTACTGTTGGCAGCTTTGGTTTGGCCAATATGCCTAGTATTTTCCAGAGGACCATGGAGATGGCTTTGTCTGATCTATTGGGGAAGTGTGTGTGGATTTTCATAGATGATTTGATCATCGCATCTGAATCCCCTGAGGCTCATGCCAGAGATTTACAGGCTGTCTTTGACAGGCTGCGAACAGCCAAACTAAAGTTAAAGGCTTCAAAATGCCATTTTGGTATGGAAGAAGTCAAATTACTGGGTTATATCATCACTCCTGAAGGCATTCACAGTGATCCAGAGAAGGTCCGAGCTATAGTTGAAATGCCAGCCCCGAAGAACTTGAAGCAAGTTCGCTCCTTCATGGGGATGGCTAACTATTACTCGAAAACAATTCCTGGGTATGCACGAGTGTCAGAACCTTTAGTGAAGCTGACTCGACGACACGAACCTTTTGTGTGGGGTCCAGAACAACAACAAGCCTTTGAAAATCTAAAAGAACTGCTTATGTCACGGGAGGTGATGGCATACCCCCAGACTGATAAGAGTTACAAATTATACACAGATGCTAGTGACACCTGTGTTGGGGGAATCTTGGTTCAGGATGACGATTCTGGTGTGGAGAGGGTGGTACAGTATGTCTCTCACCAATTGTCATCCACCCAAAGAAAATGGTCAACTATCGAAAAGGAAGCCTATGCAGTGGTACACTGTATAGACAAACTAAGGGCCTACCTTTATGGTGCTGATTTCATTGTTTATACAGATCATAAGCCCTTGCGCTCCTTGTTCACCAAGGAAATGCGCAACACAAAAATACAGCGCTGGGGGGTCTTCCTTGCAGAATTTGGTGCAAAAATTCAATATGTACAAGGGGCCCGCAATGTAAGAGCCGACTTAATGTCTCGCTTGCCCGCACCAATGGACATAGCAGTGCTGGATACTGTAGACTGGGTTGACCCAGATGCCATCATGGGTGAAGCATGTAAAGAACGCATTCCCCTTGAGGCAGACCTGCTGGATGCAGAGACCATCAAAAAGGCACAGAAGGAGGAGTTCCCTCTTTTGTTTGTAGAAGCCGGAACTCTGGAGTCGGACTATGAAGTACATGATGGTCTGTTGTATTCAAATAGGAGACCAACACCAGCATGTCCATGGCATCCCAGGCTGATACTACCCAAAGCCTTTCGTGACAAGGTAATTGATAGGTGTCATAAAGATGTGGGTCATATGGCCCTCTCTAAGACACTAAATCGCATTCGGGAGGCTTATGTCTGGCCTGGTATGAGACGGGAAGTCCTACAGAGAATAAGGCTCTGTTCAGTATGTGCAGTGAACCAGAAGCGAGCGGAACGTACGACCATGAGTGAAATGCCCCTACCGGCATACTGTATGCAGGTAGTTGGTATTGATCTTATTGGTCCATTTCTGCCGAGTGACCAAGGTAATCGCTATGCTGTGACGGTGGTAGACCATCTGTCCGGCTGGGCGGAAGCTTTCCCCATCCCTAACAAGAGTTCAGCAGTTGTTGAAAATGTCCTTGTTCAGGAATTTATACCTCGACATGGCGCCCCTGAGGTTGCTATAACGGACCGAGGTTTGGAATTCTCATCCGGCCATTTTCGACAGTTTCTGAAGGACTATGGCATTGAACACCGACAGACCACCCCATATCATCCTGAGACTAATGGGAAAGTTGAAAGGCTGAACCGGACTCTCAAGGAAATAATCACTAAACTGGTGAATAATCAAGCTAGGGACTGGCAGAATAAACTAGCACAGGCCCTATGTGCTTATAGAAACAGTGTCAATGATTCTACGGGGTATACCCCATTTTACTTAATGTATGGGCGTAGGGGCAGACTACCATTTACCAAATGTCTGAACACTCCTACCAGGGGCCAGCCTGTGACAGGTCGTTTGAGTGATTTGTCAGATGCTCTTACAATGGCTCGACAACATTTGGCGGATTCACGAAAGCATAATCGTGAACGCCTGAATAGGCGTGCGAATGCAGGTGAGCTACAGCCGGGAGATACAGTAGTTGTCAAAGCCCAAGAGCGGATGACTTTTACCTCGGGGTGGGACCCACAGTTCGAAGTCATTAGGGTTAGAGGACCTGTTTGTTGGATTCAGCATCAACGGACTGGAAGGGTTCGTTCTGTGAACCGTGATAAACTATTATTAGTTGATCCCAATATGGCTTGGGATGAGGTGGCAACTAGACCGCACCGAAACCCACGGCAAGGTGCCAATCTCACAGCTGCTCCCAAACAGGATGTACATCCCCCAAATATGGAAGTTACCACTCCAACTCAACAGTCTTCCGAGAACCCTGACCGAGGCTTGGACCAGAGGGAGGAGACTGATATGGATGTGGATGACTATGAGCAACCAGTCCCTGCTATAGTTGGCCATGACCCAACTTCAGCTAATAGCGGTGGCATGACTCCAACCAATACCAATGGAGGACACAGTGCACATGCGCTTCCCATAATACACTCACCACCTGTGCCGACTCATCGGTATTTTACACGATCAAAAGGGGCAGTGTTTAATGAGAACGCAACTGAACCACCACCGCCTTCGCTGCCACCCCCATCAATACCGGTAAAAAGGCGAGCCACAGAATGTTCTCCAAGTGCCGAGGATCAGAAGCGACAACGTCTGGCTGCAATAGAATTGGCAGCCTTTATGTGTGTTTAATACTTTGGTGTGTACAACCCTCACTAGCAGATGTGAAGCCGTTGCCAGATGGATTACTTGTGACAAGGGCTCAACAACTCCGTGTCCAGTCTGCAGAATGGACAATATTGGTTGTTATTGACAATCCTGAGCTGGACCCGGGGCTTGTTCACAACATCAACCTTGTCATTGCCCAGGCCAGGAAGGCGGTAGATAACGGCATAATTGCCAAACCTCAAGGTGTTTCTTGGACAGGACGGTTAAAATATCTCAAATCCTCTCTAGCACAGGGTCAAGTACTACCACCAAAGTCTCTAACACGCCGCTTCCCACGTGGATGGTTCGATGTAATTGGCCAGATAGGGCATACCTTATTTGGACTGGCGACCGATGACAGTATAGCTGAATGCCGACGTGCCATCTCACAATCTCAAATTCTACAACGGGATGTGGTGCATCAAGTAAATAAGCTTACCACCGTGTTGAACTGAACCCAAGGAATTGCAGCATGGAACCAACACAGAATCTCTCAGGTGACTGATTTTATTTCTGGAAGGTTGGTTCCCACATTAAACCAGGCGGTAACTGCTATAAACATCACGCAGAGGGAGGTTCATCGTTTAGAAAGAGCCTTTTATTTTGAACGGATTGTTTCCACTCTGGAACAAATTACTAGCTCTTTTATAAACTTGCTGCATACTTATGCACGACAAAAGGCTTCACTAGAACTGGGAAGACTGACGGAGGATATCCTCAGTCCCCCTCAATTAAGGGAGGTATTGCAGATGGCTACTACCTCAACTGCCTACCCAATCGAGCCAATCCAATGGTATTACGAACACAAGCATGTATACCCTGTGTGGGGAAAAGATACTCTAATTTACCGGGTAAAATTACCTTTGGTAGATGGTTACACCTATAATCGATATCATATAGCCACCTGGCCAGTCCCTTATCCACGACAAGGGTATTCTATCCAGATATTGGTGGACCATCCTGACGTGGGACTAAGCACAACAAATGGGGACATCTTCCACCCTACCGGCTGTATGGGATGGAAACCCATGGTATGTCGTTCAGGACCTTTATATAATACCCAAAGGTGGCATTGTCCACGAACGTTAATCGCAGGTGACGTAAAACACAGTCACACATGTAAAGTAAGCATCACCCAGCAATCTAACTTGACACAAGTAACTGAAATTAGTTACGGGGAGTATATTGTTGTTACCTGGGGGGAAACCTTCGAAACTAGGTGTGAAGGTCAGCCGGGGAAACGACAAGCTATAAATTCAGGTACGTACCTGATAACGGTACCTTCTGGGTGTGTAGTTATGGGAAAAGGTGTCACTCTAACGGGTCTCATTGAACGTGTGGGACATATATCAGTCAAGGCCTTGCAAATGTTGACGTCTAATATTCTGAATATCACTGAAATTATACCCGCTGAACAGGCCATAGCTCTTTTACGTCAACCTCATTTTGACAATCGAAAACCTTTTGTTCAAACAAACTTACAGCCACTACCCCTCCCTTCCTCTACATTCAACTGGACACATCACGGCAGTAGGATTTCGTTTGGCATTCTCTTTATTTTGTTGATCTTAATTGTAGTGGCAGTCATTCTAGGGGTAGTGATTTGGAAGAAGTGGGACTATATCATGAATTGGCTAGTGCCCTCAAATGTTCAATCTGAAAAAGTAACTGCAGTCAATCATGAACCCTCCTCCTCCCCTTCTACTCGACCAGCCTTGCCACTATATCCCTCTCATATTTACCCATCTTTTACCCATCTATCTGGAATTAATGCTAATTCAGACACCACTAGAGACCCCCCCACTCAATCTTTACCTCTCCTTAACCCCCAACCTTCCAGTCTTGAGTAAATATTACTCCTAATATAGGCATAAAGGGGGGCAACTTCGAGGTATTACCACAGCTCACCATAGGAAGTCGCCACATGGAGTTGGGGACAACCCTTGGTGAGTGATGGCAAACGCGTGTGCTGTCATATTGGCTGATACTGATGCTGTTCTCCCTGGTCCTACATAGAAAATTTAAGACTGTTCAGTTTTAATTTCAAGTGCAAGTTCATTATATATTTATGCATATTAACATCTTATCTGTCCACATGTAACTCCAATGGGTAACAGAAGCCCGTTAATATAGAGTGTGCTGTAATTTTAAGGATATAAACATGTTCTTGAGCTATACACCTCAAGGATAATGTTCTATCGTTTCATGACTGTGAAATATTTGTATTAATGTTGACGATGATGAAGATGCTAGTTATAGTGTGCAATGAAGCACATAACACAAATGTGTTAAATTCTGTGTTGACATGTCCATAGCTTCCACATAGCTTATGTTAATTTCTTTGTTCACGTGGGCAAAACTTGCATATTAATAATATATTGTACATACAGGTATCCATGGACTGTCTAGATAAAAATGATATTTTATAGAGTCTGTAGAATATGTACCTTACAGTTATATATATGCTTGGACTCATTCTGCTTCCCTTAAACCCAGGTGGGAGATTGGATCTGTCCAACATGGTAACTAACTGTACGGACATCACATATTAAGGTGCTCATTGGGTAACATATCTACTAGGATTATTATGTGTATACTATGTTAATATCTATCTTATTTATTTTCTTTTTCCTAGCCAGTATCAAAGTGATTATTGAATCAAGCCTGATGACTAAGGATCAGGGATTCATATTTTTTTTTTTATATATCAATGAACCTTATGGTTGGCTGGAAAAAGTGGAACATATATATCGCTACCTAGTACTCTGGGTATTTTTGGTAATTTGTGATGCCACCCAACTCTGAGATTAGCAAAATGCCATTAAGGAGCCATTGGAAAGTCATTTACTTAATGAGAAACTGTTCTTAGGGTAGATGTGTCAACAGTTACGAGAACCAGCAATGCTTCAAACTTTCTGTCGGGTGATATAATCAGCCTGCATAAACAAAAGTAGAACATGGGGTATCAAGCCCAGCGTTACCATCCTCTCAGTCTGTGTGAGCTCACTGATACCAAGGAATTAATATGGCTTTCTACTTGTGTACTCCATGTAACATCCAACTAACAACGAAACATGAACTATTCTGCCATGTTCGAAGCCAACATTCTGGATTAAATTTTATCTACATTTTAAACTGTGGCCATTGTGATCTGGAATTAGGACAAGCCAGTTTTGATGGTGATTTACACAAAGTGACTCTCAGTATGAGATCTCACCTTACGGAAACCCAACACCTTGGAGTAAGGAGATATACCGTGATCCGTCACAAAGAAGTAGTGAAACGCTCCCGGGCTCCACCCAGGTATTTTGACAATTACTACCTTTTATAAATCTAGATCCAGAATCACAGTGAGCCTGATAAAATGCAAATTGTGTTAACTCATGGATGGATAGGGGTGGGAAAGTCGACCATGCATGACCAGTGGTTTAACATATGGGCAAATCAAAATAATAAACCTGCCCCCTACACATTAATCCAAGAACATAATACTGATTCACAGGATGCCCTTGAAATACTCAACTGCTTTTATCAAAAACGAATTTCCAATCTATGCTGGGAAACACATCAATTAATAGTGTACTGGGAACGTGCCATGTCAGCTTTGCGGGATCATGACGGAATTCATGGGCTTATATTTGACCGCTCCTTCATAGACGTTCATTCATTTATGATGTTATACTTATCACAAGCTGAATACGATCAACTGTTTCCCCTTTATAATCACTTGGTGAATCAGTTTATGAAACTTTGCACCCAAAAACAATGCACCATACAACCTCTTATTGTTACGAAACCTGCACTCATGGCTTGGGGACAATTTATCGCCAGGAGCAGGAATGAGGAGGTGCATGCTTTCACCGAGAGCTCTTATATACACTATATGCAAGCATATGAGAAGGCCACCCAGACGACAATGGATTTGCTTCGCACAAAGTATGGCTCCGAAATTGTAAAAGATACCAAGTTTCTTTCTGGTATATCTGTGGCACAATCAGTTCAGGAGTTTGACTCTATACTAGGTGGCTGTCTTGCTTTTTAATGGTTGCTATCTCAGAGGGGACGTAAAGATGGCATCCTTGATCTGAAAGCACTCAAAGCGAGTAAGCAATTGACATATTTTTCAAACTTATTATGTGCATTACTGCCTATTCATTTTATGGAAATTTGAAGACCGGCCAGCCATGGTCAGGTTAATGATTGTTCATGATTATTGTCTCGCTGACAACCGTTATTGTTCATCAATATAACTGTATAAACATTTCGATTATGGTGCTCGACTGTTATTACCTTGTCAGGGATAATGGGGTAAAGTGGTTAATATGGTGACCATTATGACTTGTAATATGCAAAGAGTTAGCACAATGTTTTGATATACGTTACTTCAGAGTCACAGTGTTAATAAGCGTGAACTGGAGCTGTATCCAGATATATATATATATATAGACATCTACGATTATTATATTAAGCAATATAGTGCAACATAGTAGTCCTTACAGTGTGCCACAAAAACTAATTGTATAGGCACCATAGTAATTATAATTAGTATATTTGAAATTTTTTTTTTTAATAAGTTAGGTTTTCTATTTGAATAACGTTTTATCTGAGTTTTAATAAAAGTACAGTGCCTCTCGTGTACTGGTATCGGCTTATGCCTGCCACTGAAGAATATGCAAAGAGTTAACATTACCATGATTAAGTGTACAGTTCTGTGTCAAAGATGTTCATGTAAGGATACCTGCTGAAGTGAGTATCCCACCGGTGGGTTAAGTTCTGGAACCTCTGACCCCATTTTGAATGTACACTTCCTTAACTATTGTATCATGCTATGTTAATGATTATTCTTGGTAGATGTTAGACGCCTATTTGACAACACGCTCATCTCAATTTCTGTGGGAAGTTGATCTGTAACTTAAATATATAGACATGAAACAGAAATCGTTAAAAATCTTTCTTACTGATAAGGATAAATTAGCTTTGTATTTCCTGTACTATGCACTGTGCTCAACATGGATATGTATAAAGTAACTCTGGTGATGACTTGAACCTTTATAGTTTGTATATTCTATTATAAAAATATACTGGCGAGCTTGAATACACGACTTAAGTACACTGCCTTGCTATTCTGTAAAGGAAGCAAGCATTATGAAATTAATTCTGGACATATGCCCTATGCCTAGATATGATTTACGCATTAGGTGACCAGCTGGAGGGGTTAACTGCCTAATTAGGCTTACCCCTGTCACCAGATCTATTTGGGTGAGGTGTACGGTAATGAAAAACATTGAATGAGTTTTAAGAATCCTTGTGGGATTCGTTCAAACTGAAGATTGGGGACGGATGTAAAGAATGTACACTCTTTGTATTTTTCTTTCAATCTTGATTCTGTTTTAGTTTGCAATAGTTCATTTTTAATTCAAAGTCTCGACAGCGCCTAAAGGGTTAAGGAGTGGAGACGTATAACATCCTTGCTGACCATGTTTATTCTGGCTTCTTGGTATATGATTAATGTAGATGCTGAGTAACGAAAAGTCATTGTACATGCATGTTTGGTAATCTGGCTCATTAAGTCATTAAGAACACATTAAGGTATTTTCTCAACTGTGTGGACTGGCAGTAAAGGCAGTCAGTGTTATGATAAACCATTCGTTAAAGTATCATTATAAACAAGGGTCCTGAAGGTGTGTACCATAAATGTTTTGGTACACTAATTACCATCCTATTTAAAGTTAACTGTAAATACATGGGAAGCAAACTCCAGACTTTGTGGCACTCTGAGCCGTTATGATAATACGGCACAAAGAACCTAATTGCTTTTGGACTGTCCGAGGCTTTGATGTATAATTAATGATATTTATGGGCACCGTTTCTTGGAAATGACATCATGGCCGAAAGGGGAACTGAATTGTAAGATATATGTTGAGAACAGCGAAAATAAACAGCTTTTACCATCTAGTCAACCTCTCGTGTGGACGCTTTTATTTAATCCAGCAGAACAGCGATCTTCTGAGCGTTTACATTGCGCACAAACCAGCCATGGTGATTATCACCATTCGCAAGTGAAAACTGAGAGACTAGTTTTTACAAGATGCTGAAGCCTGAAATAGCAAGGGTTTCCCCTTTCCGCCTGCGGGCAGCGTGTGCGGCCTGTTACCCCAGCCTCTGGCCTGCAATCACCGAAACGAGCACTTAGACTTGCCAAGGACAAAATCACAGATTTGGTTTGTTCTGACAATGCTTCGTGTACATTTACAAAGCTGTATTCGGGCAGTAGCCGAGTAACCATGATTAACCATGATGTAAGCTTGCGGTTAGCGTACAGAGCGTGGGGAGGTCCCTTGGGGCTACCACGCCGACTGAATGATGCCTGCAATGATAAGTTGCGGCGTCATGTTCAGGGCAATGAATGCCCCTCGGCTGTGGCTTTGCAGACCAAGCCCAGGAGACCCGTCAGGCAAACTAGAAAAGATTTGCTTCAAATGCAAATCGTTCTGTGTGCTTTCAAAAGTTAATTGGATGCTGGGGGGGGGGGCATCTACTGTGTTACAAACTTTGGGATTTAAAGAATGGAGAACACCTTTATATCATGTCACCTGTTCAATTTCAAGTGAAATTTGTAAACATTTTTTGTGGTCTATTTTGTGACTGTACTGGCTGTAGCAATTCTATGAATAAAAGTTTGAATGCAGAATGGCACATCTGCTTTTAATAGTTTTTAAGATATCCAACATAAACATTCCAAGTGCCTCTAATATGCTTGAATGAAAATTCTATAAAGTTTGGTTGCAGTTTGATCATCAGATGCATCTATAAGACAAACCTGTAAATTAAACTTGATATTCCTCTGGGCCTACCTGTAAAGTTTTAAAGATATTAAACTTTAAAAATTTCAAGTGGCCCAAATTTGCATAATCTTCAACATCATGACTATACCATACCTGGATGCTTAACTCTTTCACTGCTGAAATTATGGCCCATGTTATATTTCATGTTCGGAACGAGCGGGACTCAAACCTGCAACCTTTGGCACCAGTCGCCTTGCTAAAATGGGAAATGCACATATCCACTCGACCAAATCCCCATTCCTAAAAAGAATGGTTCAATGGAGGTAGTTACCTTGTGTGCTGAGTATATTTCTGAACTCCATGAATTTTCTGATGAAAATACAAATGACCTTTACTCTGCCATATGGAGAGACAAGACAACTCAACTCAGTAGTAATTGAGTATTATGGGCTTTATATTATACTGCACACTTCATCATCTTACCCCCACATGGTATGATGACCTTCAGGTGACCTTGAAATGACCTTTGCAAGAGCAATAAGAAGTCTTAGGAGAAAACTGACCACATACATATCTTTTGAAAGCCATATTTTAAATGGCCCCTTCACAAACCAAATCAGCAACTTTTAGAATATTGTAAAGACTTCTTTGCAATACAGTGAAACCTGTTTTGAGAGACCACCCCTAGAGCAGGCCAAATAGTGGTCATATAAGGCAGGTGGTCTCTCAATGGAGGTGCATTAACATGGGAGCGATAGCAAAAGGGACTTTGGAAATATGGTCTTAAAAGGCAGGTGGTCTTTCATTACAGTGGTCTCTCAAAACAGGTTTCACTATATGTATATATATATATTTATATATATATATATATACATACATACATATATATTTTTTTTTCATAAATAATAACTGCATAAATAATGAGGTGATACCTGAGGACCTTAATTGCAAACCCAGGTTTCCCCAAGGGGTAATCCCACCACGTAAATTCATGGAACAGTGGAAGAAAACTGCAGCTGCAGCCGCAATAGCTCAGCTTTAATTACTTCGGGACATCCAATGACAAATGCTAGGTCCACAAGATATAATCAGTACTAATGAACTGGGCAATTTGCAATACTGCTATGGCCTCAAGGCCTCAAGACTGCGACCTCTCTCTTGACCACACTTGTCGGCAATGAGAAGGCCTCAATTGTCATACGACAAGAGAAAAAACTACAAATTCTTATACGGAAAAAAAAGCAACATCAAAATGCGGACATAGATCACCATTTTCTGGCCATTGGGGTGATGCGGCGAACAGACACTCCCACTTGCACCCAGGGATCGGGGAACCCCCGGGTCTCAAACATAACAGACCAACCAGCACCAACCGCACGGCAACCAAACGGAGGAAAGTTTACCAACCCCAGAGACAGAGGGAAAGGAGCCGTTCCCCCAAAAGCAGGGGCAACAGAAACAGGTCTCTTCCCAGGGTTCTCCGAACTTCTCATTGAGTCGAAGTCAAAAAGACGTTCTCACTACACTGTTCGAAAGTCTGGCGAAAAACAACAACTGCAGCAATACCTCCTGTCAACATGGACGAGTGAAAGGGCGCGGGTCCAGGAGATATTAACCGATCACTCATTGAACTTTGACAATAATTATTGTTGTGTTGGTTCATCATTGGAAGTTTCTGCAAGTTCATGTTTCAAGTTTGACATTGATGTTTCAAGTTCAAAACCCAAGAACTTTTCAAAAACTGTTCCTACACCTGTGGCTGCACAGGACACATTGAAAGGATGCCACGCAGGCAACTCAACTCACCAGGACACTTCTTTGCCTCTGGTAAGTACCACAGTCAAACACCCTTTTAACATTCACTCTGAGAGTAAAGTTGATCACATACATTGCTTCAGTTTGAACAATTCAAATAATGTGAACAGGGTCCTAAATGATGTTTTAGTCCCCAATAACACAGTAGTCAACCTATCTGACTACACACTTTCAGAATCAGAAATAAATGTTCTCAAAAAAGGTCTAAACTTTAGTCCCACACCAAGAGAACCTGACATGGGTGAAATAAACTCAGATTTTGAAAGATTCTTTAGAACTCTGAAACTCAAATGTTTTTTTCATAACATTTCAGAGACTCAAACCCCCACTAACACAGAGAGGGTACAAGAAACTTCCATTCTTCCAAATCATGAACAAAATAGCAGTTCACTTCACTGTGAATTCAAAATACCAAGCTCATTCACACCCACAGAGGCGGATCTAGCAGATCCCATTCTTGAAGCATTTTGTAGATCGGTGAAACATGATTTGGCAAAGTTCCAACAGCGCATCCCCAAGTCAGACAATCTGACAAGGGATGAAAGACTAGGTCTTAAACAACTTAAGACCAACCAACACATAGTGATCAAGAAAGCAGATAAAGGTTCGGCCATTGTTATACAGAACACTTCTGATTACATTGCCGAAGCAAAAAAAAACTTTTATCTAATAAAGACCACTATGCCAAAATGGAGTCAAACCTGACCCCATTGCACAATGAGAAGATACTGATGGCACTCAAAGATTTGCTACAAAATAATAGCATAAATTCTAAGTTGTACAATTATTTGTACATCTCAGAACCACGAGTTCCCAGTTTATATCTCCTGCCTAAAATACACAAAGGTGTCCTACCACCACCAGGTCGCCCCATCCTAAGTGCAAATGAATGCCCCACGGAAAGAATTTCTGCATATGTGGACTTCTTTCTGAAACACATAGTGAAAACTATTCCCAGTTTCATCAAAGATACCACAGACTTCATAAAGAAAATTGAAGCATTAGAACCACTACCAGAAAAAACACGTCTGGTCACTTTGGATGTACAGTCTCTGTACACCAATATTCCTGCCTCCGAAGGCTTACGTAGTGCAGCCAGAGCTCTGTTACACAACAGGGACACCCCAAGACAAACCTAGCATCACAGAACTAATCCATTTGTTAAGATTAGTTTTAACCTGCAACAATTTTGAGTTCAGTGGGGAGCACTACTTACAAATTTCAGGGACGGCCATGGGGACTCGAGTAGCCCCATCTTTTGCCAACCTTTTCATGGCCCAGCTGGAACAAAACCACCTCCTTAAATTTCCACTACAACCTCTTGTGTGGTGGAGATTCATTGATGACACTTTCTGTATATGGACATATGGAGATGTCAGCTTACAGGAGTTCATCACACACTTGAACTCCTGCCATCCAACGATAAAGTTCACCGCAGAAGATTCCCGTACAGATATAAACTTCCTTGACACCACTGTCAAGCTAGACTCACTACGGAGAGCATACACTACTCTCTATGTAAAACCCACAGATACACACATGTATCTACACTATAGGTCAGCACACCCGAAACATTCTATCACTGGAGGTCCCTATAGTCAACTTCTAAGGGTAAAGAACATTTGCTCTAGGCCTGAAGATTTTGAGGACAATGCTCAAAAAATCCTCAATTTTTATCAGCTCAGAGGCTACCCCATAGAACTGTTAGAAGAATCCAAAGCAAAAGTGGATGTCTTGAACAGAGCACAGCTACTGGTGCCCCAGCCAGAACAGGAAATTACAGATCAGCAAAACTTCTTTCTGGTCACGAGATACAACCCATTTCTTCGCCCATTAAAACAAATTATCCAAGACAATTGGAAAATTCTAGAGCCTTCACGCCATGCAGCAGTGTTGGCTAATAAGGAAGTCAAGATTGGCTTCAAACGCACACTGAACATCCAAGACATGCTGGTCCAGTCGAGGATCAGATACAACCCAAACCCAGATCACAACCCAGCGATCTTGGGTAGGAAACATACAAATTCATGCAAAAGTACTAATTGCAAGTACTGCACTCGCCTAGTAACCACTGGACGAGCCACAAGCACACAAACAGGCAGATCTTATTTTGTCCCACAGGGAGGTTGTTGTGGGAGTTCAAATCTCATCTTTCTCCTCACGTATGACTTGTGTAATAAACAGTATGTGGGACAAACTAGACGTCCCTTACGTGACAGACTTCGGGAACATTTCCGTTACATCAGCAAGCGGAACATAGACCAACCATTGGGCAGACACTTTGCCCAAGCGGATCACGATGGACTCAACATTATAGTCCATATTCTACAGTACATCCGCACCCCTCTTGCCTCCTAAACAGACTTTCTTGGGGCGATACACGATGTTGGCCCCCAGCGAAAGTCTGCCCGGCCGTGTCGCAATACCATTTCAAGAGGCAATTAGCAGATCTGGCGATAACGTTGTCAGGCGCCGCTGGGCCAATGAATTGTACTTCGCTTATCGTGAAAGTTGCATACTGCATTATTAATGAGCTGTGCGTCGTCCAATCAGATGCGAGCAACACGTCACTTCCCACACAGCAGTCAAAATAACTCCACGAGGTCGAGGGCCCAAGGGAGTAATCCAATTGACACCTTCTCAAACGTGGTTTACCTGCTTGTGTATCTGTGACTTACTGGAGTAATAGACGTCAGAATGGAACAGGGTGCTGTGTATTGCGATCGGGAAAGGTTCCCGTCGTCACCTTCACCCAGAATACAAGACGACAACCCTAACTTGCTCAGTTCTTGCTGATGAGATTTCATTAGACTTACGAGCGGGAAAACTAAGATTACTACAGGTTTGGTTGGAATAGGCGTTTTCCGTTTCACCAGATCAGGTATTAGTTGGAATATTCGGCTTTTTCCACTGCCTATTGGTAAAATTACAAGTGTCTTTCTTCTCAACAATAACATTAAATAATACTTGCTCCTGGTGTTTGGTCGCCTGATAATTTACTCCCATCTCTTGCCAACGATCCTCAAGAACTTCCCGGAATTTTTTCTCATCCATTATTTTCTTTTTTCCCGTGACACTGACGCTGTTCGTAGGCAGCTAATTTAGTAATTACAACTGGGCTGAGTGCGTAACACAGTTGCCGTACATGGCAGAACAGCAGCTGGATCAGGGGTCACATTAAGCTTGGGTCCTGCGTCATAGATGCAAAAAATAAAGAAATGACGCTTGGAAATTAATAAAACATTGTCATTTTCCGTCTCTGTGGACGCACGCACAAAAACGCGATGCATTTTTGAAAGATACAACTGCAAAAATTACCCCAAGCGGTCACGGTGTTTTGTATCGACCATTATCAATCTCGTGACTATTTATTATACTGATGGAATCCTCTGATGTTCGTCTTTCTATGTAACAAGCTCTCTTTTTTGCTAAGAAAAAATATTTGTGGGGTATCCCTCCAAAAATTTGCCAGAATGGAAATGGATGGACGTCACTTCAACTCATTATAAATGCTGAGAGCACTTCCAGGCTCCTCATTGGGTGGATTTGATCACGTGCCGCTCACTGTCCATCAAATTCGTTGTTCCCCATGTGCTTGTCTCATGTCCGCAATGTTGGGAAGGTACAAGTCGTATCACGCAAAGATTATTGGACTAAGATGTTAAATTTTCAAATCAAATTTTCACCAAGAAGAGTTCCGTCGAAAAAATCTAGACCCAGATAAAGGCACGAGTGAAAATTCATTACAGACGGCAAGGAAAATACGCAGATTAGTCATCGCAAGGTTACACGTGGACGAAGCGAAATTTTGCATTAGCCGGCCTAACAGCGTAACACGATGTTGTTCATCACTGTCTCCGTTGGTTCACGTGGTTATTGGTGTTTTTGAAACAAAATTTGGTTGTTTTGATTTCATTGAAATGTGTGAATGGAACAAATCTGTAGGAATTAAAAAAATTTATGATCGAAGGCCGGAAAAATGTGTAGCGGAGAACCATGACTGGGTGCCTGCCCGTGACAGGCTGTGTACACTCGCTTGTGTGTTGCACGGCTTGTGGGCCTGCCGTGTTGCTTGGTGAATTAAGTGACCGCAATTAAGATCAGACTCTTAACACCGCCTACGGTATCAAATTTTTCATGAAATAGAAAGTGCACAGAAATATAAATCATATAATTTCTGACAATTTCGTCACGTGGAATCAATCGCAAAAATAACAGAGCCCAGGCATGTTCAATCACGCATGCCGCTTGTTGTGCAAGCGAGTTAAAAAAACTGTCCGTTGGCACACGGTGTACAACACCAGATACTGGCACAGTGGCAGCGTGCTAGGGGTTAAGCCCCATTCACAACCAATTTTTTGGTAGACCAGGGATGTGCTATACAGACTTAGTCGTAATAGCAGGTTCCTGGGTAGATTGAATCAATCCTTGGTACCGTCAACAACTTTTAGACCCTTTTACATCAAGTTGGCATATTGGTAACTTTTTATTCAATCTTAAATTTTATAATAACGAGTTACCTACGTGAGCATACAGACCCTAGTATGTTATGTTCGTTTCTAGGCTTAAGTTACATGCATGTTTTATATATTTATCATTGTGATATATGTTAATTATACCAAATAAAATCAGTTAATCAAATTACATCAAATGAAGTCCAGTTTGCACAATGTCAGACTGGACCCATAGATTCAGTTCATGGACCCACTATTTTTCCTGAAAATGGAGAAAGATGGGTCCAACGGACCCACACTGAAAAATCCTTTATGTGACCCCTGCTGAATATCGCACAGCAGAGGTTTTAATCCCGTTACCCCCATTATGTTGTTCGCACCTTCCCAGCAGGTGAACCCAAACGTAGTTAATTTGAGCGGCGTGTGGTCAATACCCACTGGGCCGTGTAATAGCCTAGAAACAAAATGGCGCTCACAGAGTCACTATCCCACAATCCACTGCGCGCATCCCCACACCTGGCCACTCGCTGGCTGCGATGCCAGGACGGCGCTGCCTGCTTCTAGACAGTGACGCTGCCAAAGAAAGGCAGACGTTCGCTGGGGGGTAGTAGACCGCCAAGAACGGATGTTTAGCAGGCAAGCACCCCTCCTCGTCTTAGAGAAAACATTGGATGCACCAGCTTCGTTCCATTGAGCCATTCGGCCTCAATGTGATGGACAAATGAGCCCTTGCCTTGTCAAATGCTAAATTTTTATTGTCGCAGCTCATTTTTCCATGCTATTATCCACAGCTCTAGCCATTGACACACCTGTGTACATGGCAAACAGGTTAATCGTAACTAAATACCTAAGAAACAACACCAGTTAATTTCTAATTGCCCATACTCAGGGCATCCAGTGGACAATGGTCCAGCTGGATTTTTCAAGCCCAACAGAACGTTGTATCAAACTAACTAGTTGGTACACTTATTGACCTCTCCTTATTTGGAGGATCATTGTTTTTCTGAACGTTTCTTTGGAATTCAAAGGCCGAGGTAACCATACCATAGCCAAGGCACGTCCCGTCTCCACGTCATCACAATTCATGTGTATGACGTGATGACGGATAGTTACGCGCACCTATAAATACGGGCCCCAAAACGGTTAAACCCTCAGTTCCTGACGAGTACGCAAGTACGAAACCGGTAGTACTCTAAACCTCTTCCAGTGCGGCCACTAGCCCTTGTCTTAGCTCATTTACACACATATATATATATATATATGTATATATATAATTATATATATATATATATATATATATATATATATATATATATATATATATATATATATATATATATATATATATGTATATATATATACACACATATATGTATACATAATACATAAATATGTATATATATATACATATGTATGTATGTATATATATATATATATATATTTATTTTATGAGTTGGTGACTCTTTCAAGATTACCGTAATCTTATTGGTTACGACGGTGCACGTGGCAAAGCTGAAAATAGTTTAATGACTTGAGATGGAGTGCCCAAGTCAGCGGAATCGTAATAGTGATTTGTGGCGTGGCCAAGTCATGCCATCTGGCGATAAACTTGGAACTAGACATTACGATTCCAATGACTTGGCCACGCCCACAAATCACTATTACGATTCCGCTGACTTGGGCACTCCATCTCAAGTCATTAAACTATTTTCAGCTTTGCCACGTGCAAAAATATTAAAACTGGACGTTGTCTTTTTTTACTTTATAATGTAATTTCTAAAATAAAGCAGTATTAGATATTTGCTTCCTTTCGATGTAACTCATAAAATAAAACAATTAGGACTTTTGCTTCATTCACTGGTTAGTTTTATGGACCTGAAAGAAGAATACTGACCTCGGCCTTCGGCCTCGGTCAGTATTCTTCTTTCAGGTCCATAAAACTAACCAGTGATCTCAGCAAAAGTCCATAATTGTATAATATTCTGCATTAGTCTATTAGTAGCCAATCAGCTGTCTCTGTTTGTACCACGTGCCTGCCCTGTAAATGTTATATTGGATCGTTATATTGGACAGCTCAAGGGAATCCCTGTGCGCGCGTGACGTCATAACGCAAATGTGTTCACTTGGGCTTTTCCCCAGCTTCAGGCAAAATATGTAGAATTTCAATGGGAAAGAAATTTTGTTATTTAACTATTAGACCTGCGGCATAGAGGGCCCTTCGGGGGTCATACCCCAACCCGTGGTATAACAAGTTACAACCTATATTTTCTTATAGGTATATATGTCCTCTTCATGAAAAAATAGGTTGTGGAATCTGAAAAGCGTTTTATCATATAGATTTCTGCCCGTTTCCATGACAACCTATGACATTTCTGAGACAACTAAAATTTGTCCTTAAAAATAATAACTTTGGCGATACTGCTTGTAGAAAGGCTAAATAAATACCGAACTGTGCTCAATTGCTCGAATATAGTCACCAAATGCAGCGTTTGTTCAAAGTGCCTAATTATCATATGTTAATTTATGCAAATATATGAAATTTACATCGAAATTAAGTATTGTGCAACGGATAACATATTATATTTACTAAGATATAGTTTCGTTCATTTAAAAAAGGCAAAATGATTAGGAACAGTACTCATACAAGTTTTATTTATCTTGTCTATATGAGTATACCATATGCATATTAATTAATATGCTAATATGTCTATCATATGTCATCTTCGTTTCGGGAACCGTCATAACAATTGCCAACACAATTGATAAAGTAAGATAGTACTTTGTACCATGTATTCACACCTACACGTAATTTCCAGTGAACCATCCCATGGAGTCCCGCAACATAACTAATGTATCTCTGGCATCAAACTATAATTCAAGATGTCTTTTAGTAAAGGAAAACAGTATAAGTACATGTACACACCAAATGCAGGATGCTGATCAATGATGGTCACAGTTTGGAGATTCTACGCCAAGATTCAATCATCATCTTCCTCATCATCACTGTCTGCTTGAGTGTCAAAAGTGTCATTTGCACACTCATGTCCAAAGCATGCACATAGTTCTGTACATTTAAGTCCTGTCTGGAGGCAATGGCACTTTCTTGCGACAATACACTCAATACCGGTGCACTATATATGAATCAGGTTGCGGACTTCCAGTGGGGCTAGCTCATTGGTATACATCAAAGGCTTGAGGTTGCCATCATTAGACATTTCCCAGCTGTTACCATTGGGATCCCACACTTTAGGGTTAGGAATGCGACTGTTGTATTTGTGTCTTTTTGTCCAAAACCACTTTCTAGTAGTCATTACCCTATTCTGCAGTCCCAACTCTTTACTCTCCATAAGCTAACCTGTCCCTGTCTAACCTATATACATATAGACGTACTATTGTCCAAATTGCACACGTTCCTCTGTAAAATTTTGACATAGGCTGTATTAGCCGAAATAAATTAAGGGGTCTTCGGCGGGTAACTACTCAACATGTTTCGGAGCCTTCCACCCGTACATGTCTCTCTGAGTAGCGGCTCCTTGTCTAAGCTAAATATTCAGCAAAGACAACCCACATAATACTGAATAAATATGAAGGTGGCAAATGATGAATTAGCTGAATACGTGAAGTTTTGCTTATAAATTCAGACCTTCATCATGAAAGAAGAATACCTGGCAAGCAAACTACAGTTACCAAATTTGTGTAGTACAGGTTCAGTTAAGAACAATTTGACTTATCCCTGAACCAATATGTACCCTTTCTAGCTGGACAGCTTATTCTACTTAAACCATCCGCCAGTGTTTAACTGACGTGGAAACAAGCTGGGGCATTATATTCAGTCCCAGTGATTGTAAAATAAACAGTTGCAGCTAAACCACCTGTATAAACCAAATGAAATCCTAACAATGACTGCAACAATGTACATCCTGCACCAGAAATGTAAAACAAACTACATGATGACACCTACTCCTCAAACAATTAAGCTCTACTTCATTGCCAACCCTGAGTCAATGTATCAACGTAATGTGTCAGATATGTGATATTTGAAAAAAATACTGTCACTTTTGAATATTTTTTAATATTGAGTAAATGTGCATTTAGGCATGTCAGAAAAGAATGAAATTCGTTAGCATTTACGCCAAAAACATGTTATCAAAACAATTTTTCTTAACAGGATTTTAAGTACAATTAAGCAAACATGTAACTGTCGTAGGCCACTGCTTGCTACCGATAGTCATTTGGATTTCAGTCAAGAGAATGCAATGAAAATATTAACCTGATATCAAGTACAATTAGACAAGCTTGTATCTGTCGTAGGCCGCTACTCGCTACCGATAGCACCTGGGAATTTTAACCTAAGAGACAACAAGCTAGCCTTAAATGTCTGAAAGGTGAACATTAAAACAGAATGAAATCTCTAAAATTATTGAAGCCAATCTTTCTAACCATCTCGGGATATTTACAGCAAAATTTGTAGAAATATTTGATCAAAAGTACATCTTTGAATCCTCGTGACTCAAGTTTATTGTACATAACAATTTGGTTCAAGATGCAAAGTCCTGAAATTAAGAACAAATACGACCAAATCTCAAAGTCTGTGAAAAAAACGTATTATATCCAATAGTATCCGAAATAATACTGTATGGGAAAGGATAATTAACTATTTCAAAGTTAAACTCATATATTTTGTGATAGACTTTAATACAAAACCTGGCATTAGTGACCTGAATATCCAAGTCCAAAAACACATCTCTGAAACCATCTGAATTGTTACCCTCCAAAGGGATATCTTTTGGGTAAATTTCGTTTGCAATTTTACTGAAATTTTGTACATTTACACAAGCAATGTCATCAATATATCTTCCGTTGTTTGATAATTTTGTAGCCATTTGAAAGTCCCTTTTCATCAGTTTATCCATATACTTACATTCAAGCCAGGTTAAATACAAATCTGCCAGTAAAGGGGAGCAGTTGCTGCCCATTGCAATGCCTTTTATTTGTTGAAAAACCAATGATCCGCATTGAACAAAAGCATTATCCAAAAGTTATTTTATAGCATCTATCAAAGTTTTAACAGTGTACAATTTAATGTTACTTTTTGAATATTTGTTGTGTTATGCTTTCTTTGTATATGAATTAATATTAATGTATGGTTTACCATTATGGGTAAACATTTTGCTTATTAATTCTGAAAGTGAACTTTTGACTTCATCTATGGGTAGATTTGTGTGCAGTGTAGAAAAATCAAAACATTTGATAATTTTTGCTTTTATATCTTTGATTTTAGATACAAACTCGGAAGAATTGCTAATACTCCAAAAACAATTTAATTCACTGCTTCTAGAAATTGCATTACAGTATATACGAAAATGATTCCTAATTGCAGTCAAACACAATGTTCCTTCTTTTGAAAATTGTTTTCTTGTACATTTGGCAGCATCGGCTATGAATCTAGATTTAAAAGGGTTTTTATGTAATTTTGGTATCCAAAACAAAAGTGGAATACAGGAGTCCTCTTCAGAAATTTTGATATTAAAATTCCTTTTCATCTCATCTTTATGTGTACCTATCAAATTACCAATGGATTGTTTGTGTAATTTATATACATCATTTACTCTTATGTCTGAAATATTGTTTATACCACGAACTTTTTTCAAAACATCCAGATGATATTTTTTGCAGATAATCCCAAGATTGTTCCCTGCCTTATCTATGTTAGTGACTACAAACTTTCTTGTAGTTCGTTCACTGCTTTTGAAACTTCAGGTTGTTTTAGATTAACCGTATTGAAATTCTGAATGTGAGATTTGTAATAATAAATTCTTTTTCTAGAGACTTTTCTAAGTTTGATAACCATCCTTTAAATTTCTGAAATTCTATTTTTTTCTTTCTTTGCCCATTTCATACAGTAGGAATCAAATGCATCACATGTGTCCTAAAAATACTGTCAATGTTCAACTTAAGACATATCCGAAATTTTGTACCTTTTTTCATAATTTCTTTTAAACTTGTATTTTGTATGATATCCAAATTACCTATCAATACATGTTTGTGGTATGCATCAGCAAAATCAGAATATTTACTGTTAGACATACAGTCACAATTTTGATTCGCTGCGATATCTTCAAGAGTAATTGAAGCCAGAAATTATTTGTAATTCATGATACTTTGTCCAATATTGTTGCCATATTCATAGGAAATGATGGGGGGGGGGGGGTTCTTTTATTTTGCACTCCTTGGGAATCATGTTACGAACAAATTTCAATTTGAAAAGGGACTGAATGTTTAGTGAATCAATAATTTTGTGTTTGAAAGAAATGCTGCAAAACATTTGATCTAATTTTTTCTTATTAGAATCTGGTTTCCAAATAGTTGTTGTGTAGGCGTGCACAATTTCACAAAATTTTGCGGAAATGTGTGTTCTGAATCAGGCAAAACCCAAATATTAATTACTTTTTGTTATGTCTCGAAATTATAGTGCTTTAAGAGGTGTATGTAATTGATCAATGCCATTGTGGCACCAGATGGCACATTGGTATTGTGCCCTTTTCACATGTTGCTAAAATGCATCCTCAGTAGGCGGTAGTTCAGCAGCTGATTGGTCTGTGATGGAGGCAAGCGTATATCATAGCCTGTTCAAAGTAGTTTTGTACTCAGTCCCTTTTCCTGTGTTGAGAGCTTTGCTACATAAAACACAGGTATTGGGGTTTAGCTTGGTTGGGGGTGGCTTCTTGGATGGCAGTGCCAGGTTCATTATTTTAGGTTCACGGTACAAAATTATCTAACCTGCAAATACATTGAAACGTGGGTGTTCTTACCAAGTCGAAGCTTCATTTTAGAAAATAATCCAGTTCACCATGTCTATATTATCAATCATGCAACACATTTTGACAATATGCATAGTCATTCTCAATAACACTGATAGTGAGACAATCACATAGCAGAGTTAGAATCCGACATGGACTCTGGAAGTCAAAGAAATGTGCCCAGATTTGTGCTGTCTGGTGCCTCTACAACACAACACATAAATTATAAAATCCTAATTTGAAGATGACTTCATTTGCATAAATTTAATTATAGGGTTTCTAAATTGTCTTCACTTCATATTTTTTTTCCGGTAATACATATGCTAAATTTGCTCAAATTCCAACAATGCGTTCTGGAGAAAGCACTTTTGCACAAGCTAGCCAGACCAGACAACCCATAAACATAATGCCCCCCCCCCCCCCCCCCCCCGTGGCGGACCCATAAAATTTCAGTGAAGCTGTGAACGAAACATGTTGGTAAGACGATTGGGATTCTATGTTCTATATGCTTTGGAGCACCTTTCAAGGAACTGTAACTTTTTGCATTGGTACAGCACATAATGTGTGATATACATCTCTAGAATGGCTTCAAACCCCCAACATTTGTAGCCTAATTTGCATACATGTAATGGTGTCCACTTCATACACTCCAGTAAATTTGGTATCAGTATATCCCTGGAAATATATTACCTTCATCATTTAACATTTACCCCCATTTTTGGTGATTTGGCAACTGCAGCAAACAACATCAACAAATAGAGGTATTTACATTGCAAAATAGATGACAAAATTTTGCATATAATTATAATAATAATGATGTTAATCAAATAAGTTTTTTAATGCTTCACGCCTGTTGAAAGAATAAGGTTAGTGCCACCTTCTAATGAAATTTGGAGTGCTTATCTTCAAAATTAGGGCAGATATTAAAAAACTAGTGAAAAGTAGTCATTTTCCACAAAAAATAGAGGTTGCCATAGAAACGGGCGTGTAAACATACCAAAAAACGCTTTTCGGACTCCACAACCTATTTTTCTGTAAAGAGGAGACATGTGCGCACATTTTGATATAGGTTGTGTTTTGTTATACCTTTGGTTGGGGTTGCACCTATTTTTAGGGCACTTTTGAAGCATTTGCCGCTAGCCTATATAGAGTGTTTCAAACTTCTATATTTATACAAGGAAAATCATGCAAATTGCAGAATATAACAGATGTTGGACGGCAGGTCATCCAATATGAAGTTTACGGGACTCTGAAACGCTATATTGGGTTCGGCTTTGCCTCACCCGATATAACGTTTCAGCGTCCCGTAAACTTCAGATTAGACTTCCTGCCATCCAATATCTGTATATATATATATATATATATATATATATATATATATATATATATATATATATATATATATATATGTATATATATGTATACATAGGTATATGTATATTTCACCCACTGTGATTGGCTGACAAAAGAAATAATAAAGAAATGCCACCAGATGAGAGCATTAGATGGTAACATTAGCACAGACTGAACTGAAATTCATACACAACTATATGAACTTTGCCAAATTCATACACATATACAAATACAAAATTATTAGCTTAATTCTTTTACGGAACTGAATACTGAGATTATACATGTCTGAAGTGAACCTGTACATGCCATGAAAGTCATATTCTGTGAATGAAAGGAACAGTACCACGTGGATCTTATCAACACTGATCAAACTAAAGCTTGCTTTTTTTGTAACAGGAATCAAAACTGAAGAACAAAATGATGGATGTGGATTGGCGTGACATGGTAAGATGCCCCCTTAATCCCCAGCACCAAATGAAAAGAAAGAAATTGCCATATCACTTGGTCAACTGTAAAAAGGTGAGTGACATTATGTATAATTGTAACCATTATGGATCAAAGCACTTACATGTACAGTTAAGCCTGGGTTGAACTTAACAGTCGCCAAATGCATCAACCTTTTGCAACCTTTTTCCAACCATTTGAGTGAAAGGTCAACCTTGTTCAAACACTTTTCAAACCATTTCAAAACTATTTCCTCTTGTTGCGTTAAACCATTTTGAACACTTTTCAACCTTTCTCTAATGGTTAAAAACCATTTCACACAATTTCTCAACCTTATTGATTAAAATGTTGAAATGGTTTGCAACTGTTTCAACCATTTGAAACCCTTTGTCAACCTTTTCAAACCCTTTACAACCTTTACAAACCCCAGTACAACACTTTGCAACACAAAAAATGCATTTGGCTGTTAAGCTTTAGATAGGCTTAACTGTACATGTATTTATTTAATGTCTTTTGCTTCAGTAAATATTCATGTACTTGTAGTCAATGTCTGCTTTGCCTTGATAGACGTACATGTAGAGTGGTACCTGCTATTTAAGACCACCCTTGATGCCAGATAAGTGATCACATATGACAGGCGGTCTTTCACTGCAGGTAAGCTTGCAATGAAATTGAAGGTCAGTATCTTTAAAGGGCGGTCTTAAAAACTAGTGTGGTCTTTCACAAGTGGTTTTTAGAGCAGGTACCACAGTACTGTAGATGGGCCCTCAACATTTATCCAGTGAAAAGCTATTGAAAATTAATAGAAGCAGTTCAGCGATGCATCATATTGCTTTAGTTTATGAATATTCTGTTGTATCTATCTAGTGCTAAAATCATCAATTAAGATCACCTCCAGAAAGAGGTATTTTGTATATCAAGACCACCAATTTGCTGTCCTGTTTTTGTTTCTCAATCTGGATGTCAGATACAAAAAGAAGTTTAAAATCCTGGCAACACTGAAGATATCTTCATTTTTTATTGAGTTGTATCCCTATTCAGGTCACATTTTTCAGTCCTGCTTTTGGGGTCACTGTGACCAAGTAATTATCAAGTTTGGAAATTGCCCAAGTTTATTGTTTTTCATGAATAACTGGAAAAGTTATTACCCAGCTTGAACAAACAGACTATATACGGAAAGTTGGATGTTAGGTGCATATTTTGAACAAGACATTTTTTTTTTAAATCTGAGTTAAAGGTCAAGGTCAAATGCCCAGTTTGAATGTAAGGGTCATCTCCTGAATGGTCTGCACCCAACAGTTTTTGAGATAGGCCCATATAATGTTTAGGTGTCATATAGTGTATAAAAATCTTTGTTGACATCAATGTCGGTGGCAGCACCTATAGTATTATGTAATATGCAGGTCAAAATGTGAAAATCTTGGGACAGTACCGTCCACAGTTTTCATGTTAGCCAAATATAACTTTCATATCAGATGGGGTGTATAAAAATCTAGGTTCAGGGAACAATTTAGATTTTCAGAAATGTAAAGCAAATTGGCTCCACAAAACAGATTTTGTGTAGCACTCAGCAAATTTTGTGTAGCAATTTATCTTGAGCCACAAACCTTTCCAAAATTTCAACTTAATTGCATGTGACAGTCACTTATTGGCACTATACTTGCATGTTTTTTTTATATCTTTGTATATTATGCTTAAAATTCATGATAATGATTCACTGAACGGATTCAGTGATCTCCTCACTGACTCATTATATTGTAACTGTTAGTAAGTTGAGCAACCAGCAGTCTGCTGACTCTGTGACAGTGAGTGTGTGTGAATGTGAACTGATTGTCTTATTGTGCCCTTGGATCCTTTATCATCCTGTGTGCAAGATGATGGTGGTAGTGTGCATGCAAATGCTTGTAGTCATCTGATCATGGATTGGACAAAGAACATCATTGGTGCATGTTCAATTTTTTTTCTTCTACTTTAAAAAATCTCAATTGCAATTTGGCATTTCAATTTTCTCAAAATGATCACAAAGTATCATAAACTTCAATGTCAGTCTTTATAATAATAGCACTACTAACAGCTCTGTGAGTGTGTGATTATCACAGAATGGATCCTTTTCAAAAGGGCTTCTCAACCTTCAACTGCACCAGTGTGTATTAACTTAACACAGTATCATGTAGTGCTAAAGCTTAGATCTTCAATCAAGCTGCAGCTTGTATTTATATTTTGGCTTGCTAGTATTATGCACTTGTCTTGCTCACTACTGTCTGCATGTAAAACCAATGGATCCTTAGCCAGGCAATCTAGTGCAGGAGGACCTGGGCCTGTGCAGAAATTCAAATGTACAGGAGCAAGGCCATAATATCATACTAAAATTGAGTTATATTATACTCCAAAAATTTACACTAAAACTTCGTAACTTTGCCCCTTTGCCGTCACGACATTTTGCGTCGTCCGCCATTGTTTTTTATACTGCTGGAATCCGCAGAATTTCGTCTCTTAATGTAACAAGCTCTCTTATTGGCTAAGAAATAAATATTCCTGGGGTATCCCTCCAAAAAATAGCCCAGAATGAGAACTGAACCTCATTATAAGTGCGCTGGGTCATTTCCAGGTTTCTCATTGGATGGATTGGGGTACGTGCAAATCACCGTCCAATCAAACTCCTTGTTTGCCATGTGCTTGAGTCAAGTTCGATTTGTTGTGCAGGTGAATATGTCGCATTCACGCAAAGATTATAGGACCAAGATGCAAAATTTTGACACCATACTTTTGCATAACGACTTTGATGGAACAGATCTAGACACAGATAAAGGCAGGAATGAAAATTGCATAAGCAAGGCAAGGAAAATACGCAGATTCCGTCACTGCACAGTGACAAAGCTCAGCCTGATTGAGATTTGCGTAAACACGATGTGTTGTCGATCGCTGTCTCAGATACGTCACGGCACGATGTTTTTATGCAAAGTTTGTTGTTTTAATTTGATTAAAATGTCTGAAAGGATAAAAATCTGTATAAAAGAACAAATGAGGAATGAAATTTATGACCGAAGGCCGGGAAAAATATACGCACATAACGGCAAACCATGCCCGGACTCATGCCTGTTCACACTCGCTTGTGTTGCACGGCCCGTGACCGTGTTTGTTGGTTAAAAAAAAAAAAAAGGTGACCAGACGCTTGACATCCGATAAGGAAAAAGAAAATTAGGGGTAAAATTGAAATAATAATTGCACTGAACTATACCTCATGTAATTTCTGGCCGACTTTGTGTTGATCACTAGGATTGAATGGCAAAACTCACAGAGCCCAGGCACATTCAATCCAGCATGTCCTCTCTTGCGCAAGCGATTAGAAAACTGCCCGGTGGCACACTGTGTGCGATACCAGATACTGGCAGAGTGCTAGGAGTTAAGGGTGACCCAAAAGGAAGATGTCAACAAACAGAAAGATCAGAAAGCTGCAGTAAAATTCCAAGCAACAATGTATGGGTTTTATAATTGAAAATTAAGCCAAAATTCATGACAATTAATGCAATTGTCGCCGCAGATACGTTTCAGTTCAAGCTTCTGTATGAAATACAAGAAAAAATTACCGTATCGCAACTTTGCTCCACAGACAGCTGATTATGTTGCACACGATACATTTTGTATCGCTTTTTGCGATGCGATTCCGGTTAAATTGTTCCCTGAGATTAATTTCTGTATTGGTGGCGCCACCTGTAATATTATGTAGTACAGAGGTCTAAATATGAAAATCTTCTGAACACTGTAGCATCTTCAACTTTTGGCAGATCTTCACCAAATTTGGGGGGATTGTGGGGGAGGTCAAATCGAAGTAGCTACTGACACTAGTGGCCCCACCTATAATTTTACGGAAATTATGAAGCAAAAATGTGTTTTCAAATATAGAAAAAAAGTTCATTTTCTTTGTTATTTGATTCATTCATCTGACATATTTACTCATTTGACACTTTTTAGGGAAGAGATTGTGTCATTGTAATGAGTTTTCACTCAATTAATAATTATTGTTTACATTTAATACTTTCACTCCCTTTGGTCTATTTGAAAGTCACCAATTTAACCAATTGAATCGGAGCTTTCCTTCCTGAAACTGGCTGGTGGTCCTGTGTTTCAGTGCAGTTATTAATTATAACAATTATGAAAAACTTTGAAGAAAAATTATGGATTTGACCTATGACCTATGATACACATAATGTAATATACACCATGCCAAGGAAAGCCGTTGACTCCTCTTAAACATAGTCGTAACTCTTTCAGTGCCATTCACGTCAAATGTTGATCTACTAAAGTGAAACTAGTCTGTATTATCATTAGGATCTCAGATCTCCTCATAAAAAGACGTTTCATTCAAGTACCAGCATGCCGGTAGTTCCAAAGAAAATATCCAGGGTCAACAGCTTTTCTAACCCAATGCCTGCCAAGAAAAGCTGTTGACTCAGTCCAAAATTTGGCACCTAAAGAGTTAATATGAGGGGGATGGGGTTACCATCTCAGTGTTCTCTGTGGCTTGAAATTGAGCCCTGGAGATTTACCCCATGTTATGTAAAATTTCTCTTTTCAGTACATTTGTGCCCTTTAATGTCTCACATACATTACATTTTCATGTAATCAAGAAGAAAAAATAACCTTATACAAAAGGGTTGAGTCACATGAATTCAGCTAACCTTTCAAAGATTCTCTTTATCTTATGTTTTACAAATACTGTGGTTCCATGTCATTACATGCTCTTTCTATTCTGTATTAAATATTCCCCAGACACAAGTTAACTATTAGAATGCTGCCCAGACATCTTAACGTAATTATTGTTGATAAAAGTAGATGATACACAAATGGCATAATTCTCATTATTTCAAGAATCTGAAATGAGGGAGGCACAACAAGAAGGCAGACATAAAGGGGCAACACATGATCATGTTATTGTTGTCTACTTGTAGATGTGCAAGGAAGACAGATTGGTTTCCATGGTTACATGTCCCTATAATGCAACTCATATCATTCATAAGGAAGGCCTGCAACAACACAGACAGAGTTGTCCTGATAGGCAGCAAGCAGAAACAGACATGATCTTTGGTAAGAGAAAAACACAAGGAGAACCCTCCAAAGTTCAAACCCAGCTGACTTTGTCTGTCAGCTGATCTTCAGGAGGGCCAAGCTATCTGATCATTAGATTTTTCAGCATAACTGGGAAATTAACTTTTCTGGTGGATAATCTGATTTACTGATCATGATGATTTTTATTAATATCAATATAATGAAGTGTCTTACTTTTTGCTAAACATGTAGAGTATAAAGAAGATAAAAGGAAGAAGCTGATTATTATTATTACAGTTACCATGGTTATAAAGCAAATTGAATGGTTAAATGCTCTTTCTGCATTGAATGTCCTCTCACCTACCTCTACCAGTAGCTAGGTATGCTGAGATAGCGGCCAGCTACTTTAGATAAATAGTTTTGGGCTTACATCATGTGTTCATTTAAATATGTATTCCATAATATGTAAATAATTAAATATGCAGGAACAAATCTAGACTTCAACAATCAGTAGTCAAAATTGGGAATAGGGATATAGTTTACCAAAAAAAAAAAAGTCTTTGCTCTTTGATAGTTTTTAAATATTTATGCCCCCCTTCGAAAAAGGTGGGGCATATAGCGTTGCACATGTCTGTCGGTCTGTCGGTCGGTAGGCTGTGGTTTCTGCACAATAACTCAAGAAGTTTTTGAGCTAGGACTTTGATAATGTACAGGTGTATTATTCTAGTCAAAAGCTAGGCAAAATTCGAAGATGGGTGACCTTGACCTAATTTCCAAGGTCACAGTGGTACCTGAGGTAATGTTGGTTTCCGCACAACAACTGAAGAGGTTTTTAAGCTAGGACTTTCATATTGCACAGGATTATAGTCCATATGTGGAGCTAGGCGAAGTTCGAAGATGGATGACCTTGATCTCATCTTAAAGGTCACAGAGCCATTTTACTGAATATGGTTTCATGCTTTCTACATGATAACTGATACCTTGGAGGTAGAACTTTTATATGGCACAGCTTTATGGTTCTCTGTAAGGGCTAGGTTGAGGTTTAAGATGGGTGACCTTGACCCAGTTTTCAGGGTCATAGAGAGATTGAAGAATTCCAGTCGTTTCTGCACAATAACTGAAGAAGTTTTAAAGTTAGGACTGGGATACTTCACAGGTCTATAGTTCTTGCTAAGGGCTAGAAGAATTTAAAATTTTGGTGACCTTGATTTAATTTCCAAGGTCACTGTGGTACCTGAGTAAACTTTGGTTTCTACATGATAAGTGAAGAGGTTTTTAAACAAGGACTTTTATATTGCACTGGATAATTGTCCGTATTTGGGGCTAGGTCAACTTTGAAAATGGGTAACCATGACCTAATTTCAAAGGTCCCAGAGCCATTTGGTTGAATACTGTTTCTGCATGATAACTTGCATTTTAGAGGTAGCACTTTTGTATGGCACAACTTTATGGTTGCCTATAAGGGCTAGTTTGAGTTTGTAGATGGGTGACATTGACCCAGTTTTGAGGGTCACACACAGACAGTAGACTTCCTGTGGTTTTTGCACAACAACTGAAGAAGGTCAAGTGAAAATGAGTGAACTTACCCTAATTTCCAAGGTCATAAAGCCACTTTGGTGAATATGGTTTCTAAATGATGACTAATTTTACAGCTATAACATTTATATTGTCCAGGTTTTTAGTCCATTTTTAAGGGGTAGGTTAAAGTTTAAAGATATGTGACATTGATGTATGATCAACCTTCACTAATTTTGTTAGGTCACAAGTGCCCCATCTACCACTATCAATAGGGTAGCGAGGGCAAGGGTAATGCGGGGCGGGGGGCATCTATGTTTTACAAACATATTTTGTTCAGCCATTTTCACATTTTTTCAGCCAAATTCAAGACACATTTGGCTAATTGGCTAATGGTCAGAGGAATCCCTGAATGTAAATTACATATTCAGGCCGTATCTATCAGTGTGCAATTAGGCCCATATTTTTCCCTTTCCTTGTCAGGATAAGACGGAATCATTAGCCTTCCTGGGCACAATTTGTGTGGAGTGTGCCCAACTAGCACCAAGGAAAGGTGTTGACTGAAGCATGGCATCATGCTACGTATCATCTACAATTCTCAGCAAAAAGTTTTCTGTTACCATGAAATTTACAGAAAAGGAGACCTTAAATTGCAATCGCCAGTAAATTTTTGCATATGCAGCATTTGGGCAGCAGAGAGCGGAAGCCAGTGGCATCCAGCAGGGATTGGGAGGGGCCAGCTTGCCGCCACTGGCTGCTGCTGAAATCCAGTTGAGACTTCAGGAGCTCAGCAGTAGTCTGTTTCTCTGAGTGGGCCATTGTACTTAATTGATCAACCCGTATTTCCATTGTTTTTGATATCATTATGCATTAAAACTTTGCAATGCAATTAACAATTAAATGGCGCAAAAACATCTAAACTGACTATATTTTGTTATTGTGAAAGTTGTACTTTTATGTTGCTGCCCATGTGCTACAGATAGCTTCTCTGAAAAGATCATGCAGCACCTAACAATAGCTTCCTTCCCGTCGTGCTCCCTATGGATATTCTGGCTATGTGCTTACACACAAAACTGACAGTAGGTTAACGAAATGCATGTGCAAAAAAATTCTATAAATCTGTGCTTATATAATTAAGTCCAAACTGTTTGTTATGTTCAGTAATTTTGAAAGAAAAGAAATAATAAATTTCAGTTTCCAGAAATGAAACTTAATGATTTTGTTCCATGGCAAAGACAATTTTTGACTGAAGAAAAAAGCACAAAATCAACAGCGCAGTGATGAAAATCTGCTGACATAATTCCGACTTTGATATGTACTATATGGGTCATATTGATTTTTGTCAAGTACTTAAGAGTTTTGTATTAGAGCTCCAACAAGTTGTCACTTGGCCAATTTCTCTGAAATTGCACAGGAATCCCTGTGGGTAGGCCTTAACCATAATCTGTTTCACAAGTGATGCTGTAATTTTTTTTTACTTTTAGTATTTGTTCACTATTGTTGAACTCCTCTCCCAGAGTGGATGCTAGATTCTCTTAAAATTGATAGGAATGTATCGAATTTTCGAAAGTAACTGTTGGAGAGGGTATATGTACATGTTAGCATTTTCACCATAGGAAAAGTAGCAAATCTGACATATTGCGTCATGTGCAATACAACCTGAAGAACCCAAGAAACCCTTGTGACTCTCGGTAGTATAATGTTTTCAGGCAAGACCTAGGTTGGGATTGTATGTGGGTTACATTGACCTAATTGTCTAAAAGCTGTCGTGGTAATGTACGAATTTAAACGTAATTTACTTAGTAAACTGTTAAATAAGGTGACTATGATATGTAGGTTAGCCCAGGAATATCCAGAAATATTTTGTAAGGTCAAAAACCTAGCTGTTGTAGGTGAAATGGGTCATTGGAGGAGTAGATAACAGCTTGTGAACTATCAAAGTTACATGTTAAAAAAATTCATCTATACCTTTGGCACATTGGTTTTTGATATCCAACAAGGTTTCTGATTGTAAACAGTTCAAGTAAAAAAAGTTAAAGATATTTCTTCAAATCCTGGCAATAAAAACCTTCATGAGAACGACCATGCATACATATATGAATAGCTGTGCTTTGGTCTCTCCATTCGGGTGTGGTAGTAACATTTTGTGTTTTTGATTTGCATGATCCAATTTCTCAATATAACCCCGCAAGCTACAACCTTGGTTGCCACCTTGGTCTGGTAACAAATACACTGTGACTATGTAGATTGTGAAGCTTTTCCACTTGCCTTAGTCATGTTATAGATATGATTCTCATCTTGATCGTAGTTATTTGTACCCATGATTTGACAGAAAATATATACTTTTAATCCGGTGTTGGAATGTAAGGTGTTGAATATGGGGCACTGGTCTGTTTCTTGTGGTATCTTGGTATGATATTAAACATTGTCCATCTGGAATTAAGACTGAATCAATAGCTTTCTTTGGCGTGGGCTGGGCGCCAAGGAAAGCTTGTGAACTTGAGTATATGATAATGGTAGGTCTAATCTACAGTTTACATCTAAATTGTTTTTACTTGTATCGAAGTTAGTGTGTGCGTGTGTGTGTGGGAGGGGGGATTTGACCACCATTCGCATTTGGTTTGTGTAACTGTAACATGTCAACGGTTAAATGTGGAAAGCGATTGCCTAATCATTTTAGTGGGTGGGGGTTGGGGGTTGTTTTGTAGGTTGGTTTGTTTTTTATTTCTTTTATTCAGATTGTTTTAAAATAGACCAAAGTAATGAGGCACTATTATGACATGGAGTCAAATCTTCCATTTGTACCTCACAGCAGCCAGACAGTAGAGAGCATGGGTTGCCTCTGTTTTCCCGTGCATGGCCAAATGAGTGTAGTGTCGTTATAAAATATGAATAAGCTCAGCAAAGTTGCAGTGTACTCTTTTTCTCTGCTCAAAAAAGTACAGTTAAATCTCCACATGTTCAAAGAAATAGTGGCATATAAAATTGAGCGCTACTATAATGCCAACAGTGCATATGGATCAGCTTAGGGGCCATGTCAAAGTTGCTTTATGCCTTCCTGTAAACATAGAGGAATAAAATACGAATGTCACTGCTTCATTGTGGCACATCTCGATCCATGCCATAGCTTTTAGGGAATATATGAATGAACATTCAAGAAAGCCTGCATCTCCAAATAACTTTGAAATAAAATTAGGAAAAACAATCAAATCCCTATGATTATAATATTTCTTTTTATTTTACTACTCTCCATCATTACACCTGCACGGACACGATTAATTACGAATTACTGCAAGATATTATTACAGATTGAACAATATGATATTACGTACTGTGCAGTATGTAAACTGTCTCGTATTTATATTGTGTGTTGCAACTTGCCCTGATTAAAAATGTGCACACCCAATTTACTACAATTTAAAGCCAGATATTACAAGTTTGAAAAAGTAAAATGTTTTGTGCAGTATTTGAACAGAATAACGATTGAAATTTCTTTATTGCAAAGTACATAAGTATTGCGAAATTGCTGTAATATTACTAATTGCCACATAAGAGACCAAATTCATGGAATCACGCGAGCTTCAAGTCACCAGAAAGCTTGCACTACTTGCAAAGTATTTTTTGTTTCGTTTTGTTTCTTATCGGGGGGGGGGGGCGGTTGCTTTGTTTGTTTGTTTGTTTTTTATTTTATCTTTATTCATTTATTTATTTATTTATTTATTTATTTATTTATTTATTTATTTATTTATTTATTTATTTATTTATTTATTTATTTATTTATTTATTTATTCATTCATTTATTTATTTTTGGTTTTGTTTTGTTTTCTTCCCAGCTGTGTAATGTCAGACTACATCTGTAAGATTCACCCTATCATTTCTTTAAAGGTCATAAATAGATAAATAATTAGGTTCTGCAGTGCAAAAACAGACACAAAATGTTATGTACACATCACACGGATCTACGACAAGAATACCGACATTTTGTCAATATATATCGAGGTTGACGAAATCCATGGTCTGCTGCAAATAATTCTAAAAGATGGAATGCACACATTTGCTGTGATTGTTTTCACTTCAGGTCAAATCTTCAATACAATTTGCAAAAAGAAATCTCAACAGGTTGCTTGCATTGTGGAGCAATAATGCCATGTTGATACGCAGAGCGGGCATACGACATAATATTCAGCGTGCTCCTGTGTGGCAAATGAAAAACAGGTCAAAAAGAAATGTTCATCATCTTCACGAATTATGTGAGCAGGTGCAAATTGGAATGGACAATACATTGGCTGATGTACCGTACATTCTCTCGTTTGTGCAATTAGAACTTTGTTATCTTTTCTCAGTGAAAACTCATGAAGTATGATAATTATCTCCATTTAATCCGTTCATTACTGGTACAGTAGCATATACAGTAATGCATGGATAACTCTTCCGTTTAGAATAATGCCATAAAACCCACAATCTTAGTACTTGGGTATTGCAACACGTCTTTGTGAATTTTTGACATTATGCGACAGGTATTGCGAGAAAAGGGACATTTAATTTAGTGTAATATAATTTAATAGTCTCCTTTACCATTTCAGCTCTTAGTATATCAGTGGTCATAATTATGTATTTAATTTCTTAGTCTATGAAAGTTGGGAAAATTGATATTTTGGTCATCTCCTGTCAAATATGTTTGTGTTGAATGAAATAATTACACATGAACAAGGTAGACAATGTTAAGATTCTTTTAATCATCAACGTATAGACAAGGTCGATATATAACAAGTCGTATGTGAACATATGATTCGATGTCCATTTGCTGAAATGGGCCCAATGCATCAAATAAAATAAGGTACCAGAGTCCAATTTTCCGTTTTTAATTTAAGTCTGCCTTTTGTACATTTTAATCACGATTTAATTATACCTCTCCGAAAACAACATCCACAATAACAACTGCAACAACAACAATGTTTAATATTATGTTCAAGGAAACCGCAACAATAAAACACCTGCAACCAAATCAGTGCCGGCCAGTGAAGTTCTGACTTATTACTCAATGACGCTCAAAACCCAACACTGCTCATCAATATGCATATGATTTGTTACAATACAAATGAATGAATGTATGCATGTATCGGATATAATGTCTTAATGTTCATTGGTCAGAGTAATATCTGAATGAGATGTATTCATGCCTGGCTGTCTTTTTTTGCTCTACATCCACGCGATCCCTGACCTTAAACAGAATACCGTTCTTTTTATTTATTGGACATCTCAACAGGTTGCTTGCAGTGTGGAGCAATAATGTAGGCAGTAAAACAAGCACCCCATTAAACCAATAGGGCTCGTCAAAAAGGCTATGCGTATACAATAAGGTTAAGCAGTGTAGTATATACCTGAGCTACAATTCAACATACTGGCAATTGTAGTGTCACCAATAAAGCAAAATGATGAATTTAAAGTCATCTACACAGTCATGTAAACTGATTTCAAAGCCGTTAAGGATATTGAATGTTTTAGCGCCACCATGCAGAAAGAAATTGTACATATCCTGTCAACATTGACTTTCACACGTATGGCACATTAACATTGCCTTTGGTGTATTGCATGCTTGCTTTGTATAAACACTTCCCCATAAATTATTTCATGACAATGTGACGACAATCTATGAACTGAAATTTAATCATTTGGCGCAAGAGTTGCTCACTAAAACATCATAGTTGCAGTGCGATGAATTAAATTATGCGTCAATTTACAGTTTCAATAATATCTATGCCCCCAACAATATATATATATATATATATATATATATATATATATATATATATATATATATATATATATATATCAATATAATTATGACCCCCCCCTCGAAGAAGGCGGGGCATAATATAGCTTAGCTCACGTCGGTCGGTCGGTAGAGAGACTGGTTTCGGCACCATAACTCAAGATGTTTTTGAGATAGGGCTTTGATAGAGCCCAGGTATAAACTCCTATATAAGGACTAATTGAAGTATGAAGGTGGTTGACCCTGACGCTATATCCAAAATCACGGACGTACTATAGTAAGTTTTGGTTGCCGCACGATGAGCAGGAAAGTTTTTACGATAGGACCTGTATTTTGCACACGATTGTAGGCCTTATCTATTGGTATCCCAAGTTTGAAGACGGGTGCTCTTGACCTAAATTCAAAGGCCAGAAGGGCACTATAGCGAATTTGGTTTCTGCATTGTAACTCACAATTTTGTTATGACTTAAATATTATACATGGTAATAGTCCTCAGGTAGGGATTGGTCTGCATAGAAGATGAATGACCTTGGTCAATTTCCCAAAGTCACAACCTAGAGTCCTACTAGTGAACTTGGTTCCCGCATGATAACTAAAGATATTATTGACCTAGAGCTTTCATAATGCACAGTGAAATGAAATGGATAAAAGTGAGTCAATTCCCAAAGTCACAGAGCTACATTACTGAATTTGGTTTCTGCGTAATAACTGACGAATTTTGTTTGAGCCACAGCTTTCATTTTGTAGATGTTTATAGTCTTGTATTAAGGCTACATCAGCTTCAAAGAAGGTACCCTTGGCCTACTTTCTAAGGTCACAAGGCCACTTTACTGAAGTTGGTTCTGCATCCACTTCCCAAGGTCATGAGTGCCCCGTTTTGTACCATGAGCAGGGCAATGACGGCGAACATAATGACGGTAGGGTGGCATCTACGTTTTACAAATATGTCTTGTTGCAGTTGTTATGCCTGTAGGTCTGTCAGGACCAGTGTGTTCTGTTTATATACAACATCTGCATCATTTATGTTTGAATGTAAACAGCGCGTTACTTCTTTTACTCTTTCACTAGCAAATAAAAGTACATTTATGTTTGCACAAACTTTGCCTCACGTCTTGCATAGATAGTGTCGTGAATGTTAACAAAAATAGCGTAAGATCAACTGTCTACCCTGAAGGGCATCTGTTATCACCATGCTTTAAAAAAAACACGAATAAATAAATATAAATTAAACAAATGGACATAAATGTGTTTTGTCACAAATCGCTTTCTTGGCATCAGAGTGGAAATTGAATTATTGAATATGTGCATTTCAGAATCCGTTATTAGATTACCTCTAAAAAAAAGGACAAGCCAGTTAATTTTGCCAATTTGAATATTTTATGAAAACAGATTATTATACCAGTGGTCTGATACAACATCTGTCACATCATGATTAATATCCACTTTAGCCACAAAGCACAATATAACTATATGTAATCATAAGAACATTTAAATATATATATGTTATCGCTATTGTCTTTTTGTTTGTGCTACCTGTATTTATTCTGCATGATAAAATACCATTTGTGGCTCCGGTGGTACATGGTATTAAGGAAAAAAATATATTTAAATGTTCTTACGATTACAAACACAATGCGTGGTATGCCGTAAATTCAAACTGTAACATCAATGTATCTACAAAAGATAAAAAGAGGCGTGATTATGATGCTTTAGTTAAAAATTGATCTCCTTTTGGACAGATCAACATTAGGCAACAGCATTATGTTATTTTCAATATGCTTTTGTTCCTGTTACAAAAGGCAAACCGGCGATAACAAAGATTTCGCCTGTTCCCCAATCGCCCTGGGAAAAATGTTTTCAAATCAAGGCGAATCGGAACTATCCCCAAACACTGGCACATTTACCTAACTTAATAATCGGAAATTTTTTGCATTGATAAGGATGACAGCAATCGTCAGTTTTAAGGCTACAGAATTTCCCCTTTTGTTTGCAGGCTAATTTAAAAGTTCCCGGCTTCTTGTCTTTCTGCTTCTTCTTTCCCTTTAGTTTCTCAAAGAGTGACAACTTCTTTCCGCGTTCTTCTCGCGCTTTCTCTACGCTGTTCAACTCATCTTCAAACTCTCTCACCAGGGCGCTAACTGCACTATTATCGGTGCGGTCCGAGGTGTCCCCTCGGGGACTCCAGTCAAATAATCTTCTTTTGTCGCTACTTGCTGTAGGTGCGGGTACGAGATTTTCGTCGTTTTGCACATCATCAGCTAGAACACGTGTCAACACGCTAGCCAACCCACTCACTTTCTTCTTGGTTGTTCCAGCATCACTGTCATCACGTGTTTTGTCGTCTTTGTCATCTTTGTCATCGGTTCGAGCTTCCGGAGTCTGATCACTTCGATTGGGAACAGTGCCATGGTTTCGCTTAGCAACCAGCATACTAGCTAAGACCTCGGCTACATCTTTGACCTCACGCTTGTCGTAAGAAAAATCGCGCCCGTTGCTGAAGTCTCTGTCGTAACTCCGGTCACGTCCCCACCTCCTGCTCTCACTCCGGTCACGTCCCCACCTTCTGCTGTCACTCCGGTCACGTCCCCATCTCCAGCTTTCGTCATCATCAGTCCGGTCACGCCGTCGTCCCCAACGTCTAGAGGAGCCACGCGAACCTGGGATATAACGCCTGGGTGATTAAGAATTAAAAAAATAACATTAATTACGTGATAAATATCATAACCGAATAGTTTAACAATACGATAACAAATCAGTAACACACTGTTTCAACTTGTTTTTGGATAATTGTACGACGAATTGATTTTTGAACCAGTGAAATAATACGAAATTAAATATAAACATAATAATTATCCTTTCTGCCTGACAACAATGGAAAAAAATCGTTAAAACTTTTTGGTCTTTTGTATTTATTATCATTATTATTATTATTATTATTATTATTATTATTATTATTATTATTATTATTATTATTATTATTATTATTATTATTATTATTATTATTATTGTTATTATTATTATTATAAGTCAAAGGAATTCAAAGTTTGTATGCATATTGAACTAGAAATTCGGTGAATGCTGAAAACTTTCAACATTGCCAATAAGGCAGCCAACGTACATGTAGGCTTAATATTAACCTATGTAAACGTCAATCATTATGCCATGTTATGCAAGAGCGTTGCGCACTAAAATATTAGCAGAATCGCACAACTAACATATTTTTATGCAGGAACGTGCACGTTCAACGTCAATGGGCGCTTCGATACTCGCTATATAATGCTATTTTGTGTCCCCTGCACGTGTTCAGTCTTAACGCACTGCACTGAGCACTTGGCCTTTTGTCTTTTCGTTGGCATTTACCATTCTCGTTTGTTTAAAGTCAACATGTCATTTAAATGAAATGAAATTCATACCCCCAGGAGGAAGACCTTTTGCCTACGTCTTTTAGGGCTTGTGTGAGGTCTCTCACCAGTTGCTCGTCAGTAGCAGTGTCTGCAAAAGATGTTTTATTGCAATTATTTTGTATGCCTAACATTTGGTGTCTCATGGGGTGACAGTATGGGATTTTACGATAATTATCTCTATAAAATATTAATTGTTCTAGTGCAGGTTGGTTGACACTAGGTCACAATATTCTCACCTGTTTTCTTGGCTTCTGGGTTTCCCCATACTTGAACTTCTGGTTCAAGTGTAACCCGCGATGCATTCAGCAGAATAGACTGACAAGAGAGCACTACTCACTAGAATATCTTTCACATATTATCTATTTTAGATTATGTTTTCATTCAGAATATCCGACATACTTTCAGGTACAAAGAATGATGAAAATCAAAATTTGATTATTTTCTTTGTGCGCCTCAAAGGCAAAATAACCCTAAAAAATAAACATATGACATGGGTTTATAATTTCATCTTTAGATGGCAAAATTACTGTCTTAAAATATACCTTTTCTCTATTCATGTATTTTTCCTAAGTATATGGTACAGTTTAAAAAGGCATAAAAATCTTTGTCGCTGCTGTGCTTAAAATGAACGTTACGCTTGAGGAGTGTCTGTGTGTTTGTTTGTTTGTGGTGTGCGCGTGTGTGTGTGTGTGTGTGTGATGTGCCTTTGTGTGTCATAACTTACTTTTTTTCTCCACGTTTGCCAAGACAGTCACCAGAAGACCGAGGAGAAGGCTACAGAGAATCAACTTACAGGCCATGGTGAAATCGTGTTTTTGCTCCTCACTCACCCAGTGCACCTGTATCCAACAATACGTGAAGTTTAGTTTAATGTTGAGCAATTAGAAACAAAATGGGACAGGGACTAAAATATCCCCTGCAAAGGTACCATGGAGTTAAACTACTTCCAAAAAAAACTTATTCAAGCAACTGCATGGGACGCTTTGTCGTTATTTTCTATTCTAACAAATACTTCCGGCCAAAAACATGCACCCCCTCCCCCGTCAATGTGCAGAGATGTCTCGGGAGTTTTTTTTTTTTTCTGTGCTTGTGCTTTTATGACCTCTTTTGTGAGGATGTAATGGGCCTGAAAAAGACGTTTTTGTTTGAAGACTGCAGGCATCGGTAGTGGGTGTGACCACCACGCTACTTCAAGTAAGCCTGGACCCTCTTTGGCAAGATCCTAGTGAGCTTCGTTATCAGTTGGTCCAGGGTGGCCGCAAGTTCGCCATACTCGTCCCTGACGGCATTCAAGCACATCCTATAAATGTTCAATGGAGTAAGGTCAGAAGATCGGGCTGGCTATGGTATCATTTGGAAGTTGTGCTGCTGGAGATACTAAATGCTGACTCGCGCAGTATGTGGCTGTTCATTGTCTTCCTAGAACATTAGCCCAGGATGTTGCTGGAGCCATTCAGCGACTGCTGGGAGGATTGCATACACACATTGCTGGGCTGTTTGAGTCCCACTTACCCTGATGTGTTCTGTCATAACTTACTTTTTTTTCTCTACGTTTGCGAAGACACAATCATCAGACAGACCGAGAAGAAGGCTACAGAAATTCAACTTACAGGCCATGATTAAATGGGATCTACCTGTCACCATGACAGCCATCCACATCATGACACTACCTCCTCCAGAGCGGTCTTGTTCCACCATGCATCCATCCACAAATCTCTCTGAAGGCATACGTCTAACCCGTATTCTCCCATGATGAAAATCTGGGCAAAATCTTGACGCATTCGACCACATCAGGCTCCTCCACTGATCTATGGTCCTGCAAGCAAGATACCACTGTCTCCATGCAGCCTTTTGTGCAGGTCTCAGAGGGGTATGGATGGTACGGCGGGAGGACCTCGAGCTCAGTTTGGCCTTCACCAGTTTCCAGTTGATTGTACGCCGTGATGCTGCAATGCTGCAGGCCGGGCGCCACTGCTGATGAAACCTCTCCGTCGAGAGCAACCTGTGTCTCTTCGCGTACAGCACCAGGTAAATGTCGTCCCTCCCATCTCAAAGTCTTGGTCTCCCAGATCCAGCTTTCATCTTCCGCACTCTTGTTTTATGAAAACGGTCCCGCCACCTCTGCACAGCTCACCAGGATTACCCCATTCTACCGGCAAACTCGCACTGAAAAAGACCACCCTGCAGCCTGCCAAATTGAATGTACCTGTCTCTGTCGAAATGAGACAACTGTGAGTAGGGTATAACCCCGTACTGTGTGGTATTATGGATTCACATTGATCTCTGTGTTGCCAAAACCCCCTTATAAAGCCCATTGGTACCATAATACCAGACACCCTTTTCGCACCTTTGTGGCAGCCATCTCAGTTGCAGGACATTTTGTTTTTGTGTAATCGCTCAGGCATACTCTAAGCTATCTTGTCCATGTTACATAACAGTCCAGTATGACACTCATGTTTTGGGCACAACTGATTTTAAGAGGAGCCCATGTTAAATCAGCAGGTGGTACCTGCTTTTTGTTTGGCCAGGAGTATAATTTGAAAACTTTATCTAAATATAGATGTCATACAGGCTTAAATATTCCGGCCTACAGCTCAGCTGTTTACAGTGTCTGTAAACAAGGTATATTTCTTATTATTTTCGTCACCCCTTTACTACGGGGACAATTTCATATGGCTTGACGGTGTTGAGATTTGAGAATATGACTGTAAGCTTCCCTAGGAGGTTTTTTTTTACTATAGAAAGTGACATTTTACATTGATATGTAAAGATCGCACATATGTACATATGATTGGTCTTTTTGTGGATATTTGATTGAATGATCATACGGTACATGAAAATAAATATTTGAACAGCTGCTGATATTTAAGACCGAGTTAATGAATTTTGGCTTCAGGATCATGAATCCATGACTACAAGGGGTTAGGTTGTCCCAGAACCAGAAAGGAGACGCGTGTGTAACAGTAAATGTGAATAGGATTTAGGAGTAACAACTCAGAAAACGTTTCATTTCACCGTAAAGGAGATTCTCCAACGGTATTATGCGTAATATGTCATCGTATTTTTTTTTTTTTTTTTTTTGGCACGAATCGTGAAATATGGGCATTTTTATAGGATTTGCAATTCTGTATGTGGTGTCCCAGACGCTAGAATCAAAACGAGAATCTGCAGTTCTCCATGCTGCAATGTGAAGCTTTGTACTTTGGTGACAGCGTTTCCAGTCAGGACAACCGGAGAGTGTTTTCCTCAGGATAAGACACGTTGAACATCAAACAAACATAAGATATACTGATACATTTATTATGATATACACCATACGATGAAAGTTACACAAGATTATTTAAAATAAAACACGTCCAGAGGTCCAACTCTAATACCCAATGTGTGAAAAAACGCGCCGCTGTTTATTTCGTCATCAAGGCATAAAGACCCGGGGCGGCAAAGTTAAAATAAAATTCTTGTCAACCAATTTTGTCTTGCTCTTGGTCGACACAAATAGGTTAAACATGTCGTTTCGCGTACTAACTATATCACTCTTTTGCAAAGGTGCAGGTCTGTTTTAAAGATAAACTGGCTAAAAATGATTCTGTGGTAGTATGTTTCACTAGCTGTCTAGTTTTTCATGGATTGTCTGTGAACACTTGTAAACCAAGGTCCATCTGATGAAGGTTCCAAGCACCCGCTAAAATATTTGTTCCGACTTGAAATTCGTCTGGATCTAAGCAGGGATATTCAGTGCTAAGACAAGCAAATTACTGAACATAATGTACAGATTATAATTTTTTCTCCATACTCTTGAAACAGTTTAGTGTCGTCCCTTCAACTGGCTTGGAATATGATTGTTCCGTCTGGGTTGCCTTTATGATCACCGATGCTGATATGCTTGAAAAAGATTGGCAAGCTGCTGCTTTATTAGTTACTGGTGCCATGTATGCAGAGCAAATAGCAAACGACGTGAAGAAGCTAGATAGTACCCTTGCATCTTATAGAGAGTGTTTTAACTATCATTGTTGTAGATGGAAGTCAATAATACCTACATTTGAAATCTGTTATTACATCCACAGTTCTGAAAATCCCCAAATACTGCAGTCTACTGAATTCGGATTACTCTCACCTATATTAAGAGCTGGGGGAAATCCATGGAAAATTTCTTAAATCTATCATGTTTGGATTGAACTAAATCCTGCTGTTTGCAACCCAATGGTGTATTTCTGATTCAAGTCAACATTTATATCAGCGTTTTCATTTTTTGAAATATATTTTGTACATATATTGCGCACTCTTCCGCGCTTGAGTGATTGTCCGAAGATGACTAATCCTTTCAAAGTTGTAGCTGAAACAGACAAAAAGTCCAGAGGCAGGTGTGGTGCTACTCACAAAGATACATGTCACTACATTCTGCTGTACCTATGGAAATCGTTGCGCATTTCACATTACACAGATTTCTCTCAATACACATGCAAATAAGTAACTGCAAACAGCCCTGTTATAGTTAACTCTCTCCGTGTGAGTCACGCCTTAAGTCAATCTACTTAAGTCAAACTAGTCTGAACTATCATAAGAATCCCAGATTCGTTTTACTCGTAAAAGACCTTTCATTCCAGGACCAGTATGCCTATAGTTCTAGAGAGACACCCCAGGTCAATAGCTTTTCTCAATGCATTGGGCGCATTGCGCTGAGAAAAACTGTTGACTGATTTCAAAATTAGGCACTGAAAGAGTTAATGCGAATATGTACTTTTTAATGTATCGAGATGATCTCGACAGTGCAAAAGCGTATTATTCTCGTCTCCTGGTTGTCAAAAACAGGAATTGGTTTACGTGTCATGTACTTGAGATGTTCCATACGGTCTGCATCAAATATCAAACAATTCCTGTAGGTCGACTGAGAGTCCATTGTTCAGTGTATTCCTTTTCATATTTGCTGATGGTCAGTCAGGCAACCCATGGGCTTACCTGATCATGCAGCGAATATGCGTCTTTTAGTGTCCTGTTCAATTGGCGCCTTTTCCTCGCAGGAGGGATCAACACAGGGTAAGATCTTTTTGAAATGTACTCTGCCAACTGAACTATGTGTACCTCTACTGCATTATCGAGAAAAATTGTATCCTATCGCTGCTAAATGAAACATTGAAAAAAAGGTACAGGATTAGATTGGTTTTCTATATTTCCCTAAATAGCCCTATATGCCCTTGCGAGCAATGGCAATTCTATCATTTAAATGCTTAAAATATCACTTTAATATCTATATAATGGACAGTTACTCACAAGTTCCGTTGGTTTAACCAGGGAGCTGCCATTTTCGGTGGCAAACCCCTGGTTAAACTACAATCATTTTTGAAACATAACTGCTCTCCGATGCTGGTGACCTCCTATTCATTAAATATGTATTCCCGTGATGTGTATTACAGTCCTATAGCATATAGCTTTTTTCTGATTTAAAGATATTTTATTGATCAAATACATCGAAATTATCATACAATATAATAACCTCAGCAATTGGCAAAAATGCCAAAACCCTATTCGAATCCCCTTGCGAGAAAGGACAGCACATAAACTGGACAGAACTAGACGCATTAGACAAATAATAAGATGACGAACACAGTGACGTAACAGATAGTGGGGCTATGTAATTTATTACTATATTAGGTCTGCAAATGTGTATCATAAGCTAGCATTGAGCAGAATCTCATATGTGTTCGTTTTACCTAAAAATCTTACCTATGCCTGCCGGTTTGAAGCGACCGGTTTCGGAAATATACTCGTGTACTGCTGAAAAAATTGCAATATTTACTTCAAGAGAACATTCAGGACAGCCGTATAATACTGTCTGTTATGTGAACGGAGCATACAATGAAATCGTAGTATGGAGAACTGATCGCTGAACAGCATAAAAAGGACATATAAAGAAGTAATGCCACGCATCTTCACTGATTATACCACAATCACATAAAGGTGTATCTTCCCGCCGATCTTAAACAAGTGAGAATTTAATTGGCTCGCACCCAGGCGAAGGCGGGTGTGTCGAACTGCGAGAAATCGGTCACCAAAATTGCATGATTCAGGGAATTTGATAGCTCTGACCACTGGCTTCATAATATTTCACTTGAATATTTTGGTTGAAGCTGAATTTCTAGTTTCTAGAGGTAACTGATTCCACAGCCTAATAGTGGAGGGGAAAATGAATTATCAAAGGGTTCAGTACCAGCACCAAAATGGGGAAGACTAAATTGCTGACGAGTTTGATAGGTTTGGTTACCCGCAGTAGAAGCGGTAAAATGAACTGAGGACAATGAATCAGGAACGAGCTTGTTAACAAGTTTGTACATTAATGTCAGTTTTGATATTTCTCTACGTTTGGCAAGAGTTGACCATCCGGTTTCTTTGTAAAGCTTAGCATTGCTCGTTCCGTGTATTGCACTTAATTGAACGTTTTCCAGCCTTTCCTCGTCAAATACCGAGCACGCACTCCACACTTGACTACCGCATTCGAGAATCGGCCTGACAAAACTAATATAAATAGTTTCGAGTGTACTTCTGTCCAACCTAAACTTCAAGTTTTTCATAATGTTAATAAGTTTACTAGATTTGTTAGAGATTTCAGCAATGTAATTGGACCATCTTAAATCGGAGCGTATTGTAAGTCCAAGGTGTTTGCAATGGGTAACAGTTTGCAATACATGACCTCGAAAATAGATAGGTGGATGATTAGTTTGGTTTGTCTTCCAAGATATGAGCATGGAGTTAGTTTTAGAGCAAAAAAGGTCACCAGCCAATCTTTGGACCATTGAACAATATCAGCAAGGTCGGAATTCATAATTTCAGCGGCAATAAAAGGATTATCAATATTCAAGTACAGAGAGGTATCATCAGCAAACAATTTTATGGTACTGGTACTTTCTTTTGTTGCTCCAAGGTTAAACATAGTTCATGATAGAGAAGGAGCAACTAATTGACCGTCGAGTCGCCCGATATGAAACCTGACTGATGAGCGGAGATAACAATGTTGTCCCGAAAAAAAGTTAAACACGTGCTTAAAAACTATTTTTTCTAGAACTTTTCCAACACAGCTGAATAGAGACACAGGCCTGTAATCATTACATGAATTCTCCGGACCTTTTTTTTATAAAGTGGAGAAACGTTTGCCCTTTTCCAAGCTGAAGGGAATTGTCTATTAGAAAGTGAAAAGTTAAATAGTCTAGCAGGTGAGGAGGAAATAACAGGTGCGGCTTCTTTGAGCAGTTTTGAACTTATACCATCAGGACTAGAAGCTTTAGTTGTGTCAAGACTTAAAGCACCTCAAGAACTTCTCTCTCCGTTACAGTGAGTGAGTCAAGAGTAGATGCAGCAGGATCCGTATGTTCGGGTAAACTGGCCGTTGCAGAATCAACGTTACATTGTTCTAGAAAGTAAGAATTAAAAATTTCAGCTTTGGACAGAGAATCAGAAATGTGCTTACCACCATGTATGAGACAGGAAATAGTTGAAGATTGATTACGGTTCAAAAAATGTTTAACTGTGCGCCACCAACTTTTGCTTTTCTTGGAAGGGTTGTTGAGGACCTCACGAAGTTTAGTATTGTACTGGTCTTCAGCAGTTTTAAGCTGTTGTTGATAATGGTTTCGAACTTTACAAAAAGAGGTCCATGCATGGGTGTTGAAATTTTGACGTTAAGCATTTTCGTAACTATTTTCTTTTACCTTGACGTTTAAGTGAACGTAAGCTGGAGTTGTACCACGGTAAATCATGTGGTCTGATATTTTTGGTTTGGATTGAATGTTCGGCAGTTTCCATGAACAGCGTGGAGCAGGAATCACAACACGAATCGATATCTTCAGAAACAAAACACGAATTCCAGTCCACACTTCGAAGGGAAGTTCTGAAGACTTCAAAGTCTGCTTTATCATAGTCCCAAATGCGTCTTTTAAATGTATGATCTCTCTTTTTCCGAAACAATGAGTTAGCACCTACAACACTATGGTCACAGTTAGAAATTGGAGGAAGCACATAGGTGTCACTTACATAGAAAGGAATGTTAGATAGGATTTGATCTAAACATGTAGCTGAATGGTCGGTAATGCGTGTGGGCTCATTTATATTGGTACTGGCAATTGGTCAAGCTTATGACCAGATGGCGTTTGGAAATCGCAATTTAAATCTCCCGTTAAGATAATATGATGAATACCTGTGCCTTTCGCCAGGTCAAAACTTTCCTGAAACTTGCCCCAAAAAGAAACCGGGGAATTCGGTGGCCTATACACGACAGCAAATAAAAATTAAGTATTATGAAGTCTAATTTCACACCATAAAATCTCCAAATCAGGTACCTCAAGATCCAGTCGTCGAGTGACGTATAAGGATTTGAACACACACAGTGCAACACCACCGCCTACCCCATTAAGACGATCTTTTCTAATAATGTCATAATAAATAAGGTATACCTAGACTGCTTGCTAAAGAGTTCGGTGAAAGGAAAGTTTCTGATAGAAAAATTATGTCAAAGTCTGGGACAATGTCTGTACGGATGCACCGCAATTTATCTAGTGACAGACTCCGTATGACATAACGAAATGTCTTTAGAATGCTGTACAGGGCCCGGGTTTTTATGAACATCTCCCGCTAAGAGTATCAGTAGAAGACAAGTGAAAGATATATTTACAAACTTAAGCTGCTGTCTATGCAGAACCTTGAACATTATATAAACCATAAGAGGGGTTCTCTTTTTGTCTGAAAGGTTCATATTTATAAGATGTACAGCAATAGAGGTATACGTGACCAAATAAATGGTAAGGTATGTATGCTGAGTAATTTGCCCGAGATTCGTCAATTCATTGTTCAAAGTAACAATCATGTACGGAACAAATAAGTGATCGGAGTATACTATGTCATATAAATGATTGCACACCAGCTTGAACACATTAGTAACGACATACGATACGACTTTCAACCCAAGTATCCACGTCAGCTCCAAAAAAGTAAAATACGATAGCATATATTTTGCGGCGAATAATAATCTACAATTTGTGAAGGATTCCATCGCAGTTATTGAGATACACAAGATAACACAATGTTCAGAATAGAGGCAGTGGAAACAGCACATGGAATAAGTAACGGCCGGAATATGTATACTGACTGCCCCGATGCTGAAGCAGATGAAATGCATGTAGCAGCTTGACAAAAAATGTAATGCCATAAATTCAACAGCAGATACCATACTTTGCATGTCAGGAATGATAGAAGTCGCAAATATGTTGAATAAATGTGGGAAAAACGATGAGATAGAAGTAAACGCCAATGCTCCAACATATAACAGAATATGTGTTGACAGAAAACTCGCAACACAAAAACTCAAGTCAAACCACATGAAAACAGAAGCTAAAGAATACACACAGAAAACATAAAAATACAATAAACATGGGTACATTATAGGATGAAAATATAACTGGACGGCTGTCTGGATATGCATTCCGTACGTTGTAAATGTTGCTAAAATGACAACACTTTAGCAGAAAGTACCTGTGAAATGTGATCGCTGGTTACGATTTCAAGACCGTAACAATGTATCATGTAACATCGGTTAATGAATGAATCAAACATGTTTTTTTCGAGCTGGTGCACTGAGGCACACAGCAATTAACTTGAGTCATTGTGATCGTACTAAAATAACCAATTTGACAGGTGTCTATATAAGCATTGAGTTTCTGAAATACAGAAACTGGAATCTACTCAGGGTGGTATTATTAGGAAATCTCTTGGAATTGGAATACGATCTACGAAGAAACGATGTCACTACTGGCACGTGTGTTTAAAGTGGACTCTCCCTATAGAAAATTATGTTCCCATTTCTTAGCAAAATATATCACTGAAGGGGTCAGTGTTTCACACTCTCTGGTTGACAGAATTATTAATTATGGTATTTCTCCTATTAATATAATATTTGGCAATCCTGTTCCTCAAGATGCCTGTTCATCAACAGTGAGGAACTCGGACGGAGTAGTCGACTCATAGGAAAACTTTGTTAAACCCTGGTCTATAGAACATTCTCTTGTACGCCTGCTGACCCGAGCATTCTAAACAGATTTGGGCCTCGTAAATTCATACTTATTTATTTATATTTTAAAGTTTTATGTATGAGAAGTATAAGCTTTTTTAACTTCGACTTTGGCTTGTGGTATCTGGCTCTGGCTGCCGGTGCTGTCCACTGCACGGAGCGACTACGGTCTCTCCGTGCCGTGTCCACCTCTGGCCGCCAGACCCAGCTGCAGTGGCTACAGTCACCAGAGATTAGTGCTCAACAGTCGTTAGTTATTTCTTTTTAGTTTGTGGATTCTTACCTGTACTGAATATTATATGTTTCACTGTTTTATTCGGTTTCTTGTAAATTATGTGTATAATTATATAATTTAATTGCATATGGGTTAATTATTTGTATTTATGTACTGTGAACTGATTTTTGTGTATTGTCATTTTCCCCGAACCTCGGGGGTTTTAATAAAATTACTATTATTATTATTATTATTATTATTATTATTATTATTATTATTATTATTATTATTATTATTATTATTATTATTATTATTATTATTATTATTATTATTATCATTATCATTATTATTATTATTATTATTGAGTGTTGGCTATGTACCTGAACTTGTTTGCAACACTCGCCCAGCCAGGTGAGCCCTCTGCCTACCACACCCACCCCCACCCTTCCCCATGCACCAATAAGCCTTTGCGATAAACACTCATACGTCATAAGACGATTCAATGCGCAGTTGGTGCTCGCTTGACCTTAAGAGGATAGATAGGCTTCATTATGCTGGTAGCCTCTTTGCTTCTTGTACATGGTGTCACACACACACACACACACACACACACACACACACACACACACGACAAACTGATCAGCCGCGAAGATATTAATACTAGCCACTAGATGACGCGGCAATGCACCAGAAACAGGACTCAGCGGCACAGTATTGAATCGCGCTTCAGTATTTCCGCTTTCTATCATTCTTGTAATGTCATAACACAATACGCGAAGCAGCTGTGATGAATACTGCCGATCTTTTTTGCGTGTGTTGAATGCAAATAGAACGTTTCATCTTATAAACATGGCCACTCTGTTTGACATTTTTTTCTAAATTTGAAAATAAAACTTCATATGTATATGCCATTATGGAAAAACGTTCCGCATATAAGATAAAAATATGGTTACGGTTGCAATTTTATGTTATCCGCAATAAAAACAATAAAACCAATTTCTAAGTTCACTTGAGGTTTATACCCCGCTGTGCTAGGTTTAGTGGCAAACAAGATCACTAATTTTATTTTATAAGTATTAGCTCTTGTTTGAAGTAGGTTTGATTCCAGAAGTACTGTGGTGAGAGTACAGGTAGGACTCAGTTCGTTTGAGAAATCTATGCCATAACATGTCAAACTCCTCGTTCAATTGCGTATGTATTACACAAGATTGAAGTAAATGCACTGCGCCGATTCCAGTTTGTAAGGCAAATGATAAACGATGTCGAAGCAAAGTACGACTTCCCTCTTGTGAACACATACAAAGGCTCAGGAACACACAGACAAATACATGTACATACACACTACCAGCAATCAACATCAGTCATAGTTTCAAATGCACCAAAGTAGATTTTTACAGCTGGTTGCAAAACTGCAATGATGAAAGACGGCAATTTGTGTCGAGGTGCAACGCCTAATCTGTAAAGTATACGATATTCTGTGGCCATTCTTTAGTATAGGGTCTGATTGCAGAGCTCTGCTCGACCCAGAGTACGCACAGAAATAATGAAACTTACGGCATGATGTTACAGACTGCACATGTTACGTCAAAATAAGAAGCAAACGATGTCTATAACAGCGGACGCTTTCAATAATTTTGTGAGAAAAAGATGCCGATATATCGGCGCCAGATCCTTCAGACCTAAATGCAAAAATGCACCGGTGGCGTCGCTTAACAAAGGAGCAAAAATGTCATGTTTGCCCGACCAACAGATCTCAGCTGTACAGAATTAGTAAATGCTACAGTGGAGCAGTTCCACGAAACGAACAATTTCGCCTCCAATGTAACTATTTCGATACCTCGGTTCAGGATATTTATGGTAAAATGTCACAGGACTTCGAATTCCGGAAGTTGTATGACCATTCTGATGTGGTAAAATTTCGGATGTTTTATTTTCAACACTTGTTCTTAAAGAATGACACGCTTGTCCTGGAAAATTGACGCACTTGTCCTGAAAGAATGACCCTGTCTTTTTGCATGCATTACAGTCTCTGCTCTTGTACATACAGTTTTTTATTGTTAAAGAATAAGGCCTTGTGAAGAACAAGCAAGACAAAAGGCAGAAAGTTTCGTTGTTTGTAACTGTTTATTTGAAGATGCACAAAAATATAACTTCTGTTATGATATCTGGTCCATAAAATATTATACAGGAACGACACTTTATATTTTTCTACCAAGTAAGTTATAACTGTAACGTTGACGACAGGATAAGCTTGTAACTACTCTGACTAGTGACAGGTGACAGTCTGTCAGCACAAGATCTTCAATTTAACCATCAGACACATAACGCCGATGTATTTACAATTAAAATGATAAGAAATGTTCCAGCGTCGCAAATGCCGTCTTAAATGAAACATGGTGTAGTTGATTAGTCATTAGTTTCTTCTTGGCGCGCTCTGGCAGCATTGCGCCCAAAGTGCACTGCAGAAAGTTTCTCACCGAGTACCGAGGAGGTCAAATGTCCAAATGGTGCTCACATGTTTTGTTGCTGTCAGGACACCGAAATGTATAACTCTTGCTCCTATGGAGAATAAAGACACTATGTCCTCTGGTTCGATTGCGGTCTTGTCTATACCACAAAGGTTATAAAATAGAAGAAAACCGACACTTTCCAGGTTTTTCAGAATTTTAAAACTTGAAAACTAATGAACTCTGATGACAGGTAAAGGCAGTCACTGCGATGATTGGATGGAATCCACATACATATGATATTGGCAAACGACACGTCGTTTTGGTAAGTGCATGTCAAAATGTTACATGTATACTACCGTTGGCTCTGGAAGAATGCATATGATAAATTTGGCACTTGCGACCTTTGCTCTGATAACATCAATTTACAACTGTAATGGAAATGCTTGTTAAAAGGTACAAAATATTGCAATTGCTACCTCATGACGCATATCTTTCTCTTGATCACATGGGTGAATCGGCCGTCATGCCAAGCTTACGAAACAGAAAAATCTGACAATGAATGTGTAAATGTACCCGACATAACCACTTCTGATATGTATACGACATGGTTAGCATGCAAAACAAGCCACTGTATGTTGACCCTGCGCATCCCAGCTTAAAACTGGGCAACAGTAGCCGCAAGTACAATGTCATCTAATTCAAAACAACATGGGATTTAAGGAAAAACATCAAACTATACCACAATTTACATCGGTTTGAGCGAGAAAGGTTTTTAATAATTCAAATCAAAGCCACCAAGAGGGGATCCCACTGTCCCATGTTTAATCAATCTGATATTGGTTGAAAAAAAAATTACTCACAAAGTTTTAGTATGCTATATTCCATCTTCTTTATGCTTTCTATCATTGTGAAAAATGAGGAAAGGATTCACATTTTCACCCATAATTTAAGACTAATTCAAAAGCTTTCCTGGGCATGGGTTGGGGGCTAAGCACTTAAGCATCCCAGTTCAAAGAGACCTGCTTTGACCCCAGGCATATTAAATTGCTATATGTCATTAACAGTAAACCAAGTTGCTTTTTCAACCAAGCCCAGAGAGAGGCCGATTGAGGTCAGAATCATTCAATACAGGAAGTGACCTTTTTCCATTGGATTTGTTAAGTTACCTGTGTAACCATAGTCAGGCTTTTATTTTTTTGGTAAATTTCTTGAACTAGTTTCATGGATATATTAAAACCGTCTAGTTTATAGATGATGACAAACCCTAGAATGCTTGTTAATAAATGAAGCTCTCATCTGTAGCAAATCTTTCCAGGCCTTTGTATTTTACCTCTGTACACTTCTATGTTAAGCGGGTAAAGTTTGTGTTGAATGGCTTATGACCTAGATACAGCAACACACCTTACTGAGCTTGCTCAACTTAGATGGCTATTGGGCTTATTCTCATTGATTTTTTTTTTCATATTATAAACATTTTTCTTTTCTGCAAAAGCAAAGAAGAGCACCAGGCACAATAATGATTTATATACCCCTCCTGTGGAAACTCTGAAGGCAGAGCAGGTGCTATAGACCGATTTTATGCAAAATCAAATAGCAACAGGTAATGATAGATAACCAAAAAGGGGATTGCCAAATGACAGGCAAACATGTAGCTATGGTTACATAAATGTATAAACTACATTACATCTTAACTTTCTTCTGTGTATGAGCATATATCAAAGAAGCCACCCATGAAAACAAGTGGTGACCAGACAGTCCAACTCATAATTTACAACAAAGCCGTGAACACGAGAATGGGATATGTTATCTGACACCACAGTTAACGTCCCCCTGGTATCCACTTGTGCAGGTGAAGAGGCTGCTTCATTTGTTGGTCAACAATGTCATGTGACACAGGACGTAGGTGCCCCCACCAATCAGAATACTTTATCTGGCATACATAATACTGTATCTAATTGAACACTTGCATTGAGCAAATGGGGACCCTCAAGATTTTAACAAATCCAATTCTCATTAATAAAATTCATTGCCCTTAAACTTCTGAGAGATTGTTCGGGCACAGTCATGGAACAATGCACCCGACGTTTACATAGGAAAGCGGTTGTCTAATCCCGTATATCATTCATGAACCAATGAGTAATAAAACGACATTTATGATACCAGACTTGTAATAAAATTGCCAGATGGTGGTAGTTTTAATGTGAAAAGCTGGACGCCTATACTTTGGCGGTCAATTTTTTCAATTATAGTCAGATCTACCGCCCCTATAAAAAGAGTGACGAGTGAACCTCGTGTATATAAAATGGCACCAAATATATAATATATATATATCTGATGTAATATAATAACCAGATTATAGTATCTTGGAATAAAATTGCAATATATTTGAGAACTAGTTGTAACCATGAGAAGTCAGCCTAGTGATCTTTTTATTAAAACCTGTTATTACAGAGTTTCGTATATTCTACATGCATATCACAGATAAAGTCTTGAGGTCGTGAGGAGTCCCCATGTCTTGTAATTATACACTCTTGACTAAATAAACTCCACAGTTACTGTGGACAACGTCGTGTTAGACCTATACGAATAGAACTACTTTACAATTGTAAATTTACAGGCAAAATCCGGTTGAAAATGTTCAACCAGTTATAATGAAACGCCCACGCGGCTGAACATGACCCTCACTGTGTAGGTATTCAACGGCACTTGGTCATGCGTCTGCCTTAGTGTAAAATTTATACATCCATATTTTATGAAAAAAAATAACATTTTCTCATATTTCATACAGTTAATATGCTGAAATATATGGCTTTGTTCGGATCAAAATTGTTGCTGGGTTTTTTTTGTTTTATTTTAATTTTATTTTTTTTTGTTATCAAAGCCTCAAGATATCATCACATATACATGCATCGTTTCATACACTAATATTGCATTGTTCCCTTTATTTAGTAAAATAGCATCATTATATAAGTGCAGTCAGTTCTTAACCCCTGATTTTTTTTACAACCATCCTACGTCTTCGAATTCCTCAATGTACAGGCCTTAAGTTTTTGTCATCTCTTTTTTCAAGCCAAAAAGCATATTTCCCAACTAAAAGAGGTACGAGTCCGATATTTAAATGTGTAAACATTTATCGCATACAAGTGGATCAATTTTCCATTAAGCCTTTAGAATTGTGTACACCTGATATCAAAATAGGAAAAACAAATGAACAATAACGACGAACAACAATCTTTGTTGCCAAGACAAAGTGTTTGTAATAATCTCTGAATATATTATGTACGGACCAATCATGTTGCGATTCACGTAAATGCTTCAAGCTATAAAATTGGAGGTCATATGTTACTTTATATATTATCTAAAAAGGTACAAGTGTGCCAGCGAAAGAAATCTATGCATATTGCGAAAATCTTGCCTCTTTTCATTTCTTGGCAACATGAAATAGACCTTTCCATTTTTTGAAATAGGAATACAGTAAACTGTCAAGATCACCTGAGGGACTGTAAAATGTCTTAAAATTGGATTGCTACCAATAAGGAGCGTAACTTCATTGAGGACAAAGACGAGACTGTGAAGTGGTGGTCTTCATGTAGCAATTATGTCTTACCAGATGTGGTCTTAATCGGAGAATCTGCTATACAGAGCATTTTCTTTGCCTTTTTGGGGATGCCAACTGCCTCTCATCATCAGGGACAGTCCCTGAAATTAGTTGAACTTTTTACCAATTTGCGATGTTTTTCCCCCATTGAAACGATTTTCTAATATATTCTTTGTTACATATGCTCTGCCCCTGATGTTCTCACTCAATTGTCCCAGAAATGGCATTTTTAATGTTGGCATCTCTGCCTTATTCCAAATTAAGTACACCAGCACTTTAGGCCCTAGCAAAGATAGGATTCCCTTGACTTCCTAGACAGCAACCAAAGGCCGCGTGAGCAACAAAAGCTCCATTGAGTAACTAACCATTTGCATCGTTAGTCTGATACTGATATGTTTGTACAATATTATCTTACCATGACCCACTTTTGCATTTTCTTCGATGTTCATATAGAATTAATTGTAAATGACAACATTGCACGCCCACTGTTATCCTAGTTCTGATTTACGTATAAAGTAGACATGATTTGATACCATTGATTGACTTTGAAATTCCTATACTGTACATGATTCTTACTAATACATGACCAGTATCTTGGCATGTGCAGCTTGGTAGCCATTTACAGAAGACAATAAGTGGATAGCAGTGAGGTCCACTGAGTGAGGCAGTGTCATTACAGACTTGTTTTGAAAGAAACCAAGCGCACGTGTGTGACGTCATGGTAGTTTCTTCTTTTCCCGAAGGCGAAGTAAGGGGGCGCAGGCAGGAAGGTGGTAGCTTTTGACTATATACAGTCTTTTAGAGCCATACACCGGATCTGTTACATGGAAAGACGAATAAGGGAAGACCAAAGCCACATTTCCCTATCCTGTTTGCACGTTAAAGACAACAATATTAACCTTCAACCACTAAGTATTTTCTTCAAGGCCAATTTCTGTAGAGATGAAGCCATTGAAGGTTTCTCGGCACATTTTCCGAAGAAAATGAGACTCTTTTTGCAATAATACGGATAACAACAATTCTTTTTCTTGCGGCTGCACGACTGTCCCTTTCGCTTGCAGCTTCCGCTAATATACTGATGATCTGCGCTCCCCTTTTTCTTTTTTCCTGTCAGTTTACTGAGCAAGGACCGCTGTTCACGTTCTTCATCCAGCATATCAAGTTCATCTTCAAAGTCTCGCACGAATGCGTTCACTGTCTCATCCGCAGCTGGAGTGCGGTCCCCAGAGGACCTGTCCTGCTGTGTGCGGTCATCTCGGGTTGCCACACCTTTGGCTGCTTGTCCAGATGCAACTTCTCGATCAGGCTCCAGTAATCTCTGCAAGACCGTGACCAGAAGATTTTCTTTGTCACTTCCATCATCGGACGTGTCCTTGTCGTCATACTTGTCGCGTTTCAGCAGTTGCACAAGTTCCGTCTCAATTTTTTTACTGGTGGTTTTAACAGGTTTTGGGTGGTCATTGTCTGTTTTGTCTTCGTTTTCGTCAGTCTTGTCATGTGGTGTCTGATCCGCTGACTTTGCGTCAGATACAGCAGGTATTTGTCGAGCTGTCATCAACACATGCTTTAAGAGTTCAGTGACAGCGTTATCGTTATAATTTCGTTTATTAGTAGTCGTGCTACCAGAAATAATTCTGTCGTCATCATTTGATTGTTCGTCTGTTTTGTCTTCTTTTTCGTTTGCTTCATCATTTAGTGTGTCGTCTTTTAACACACGTTTTAACAGAGCTGCCAATGCAGAATGCGTTCTTTTGTTGCTTGTTGCGGCACCAGAGTTTATTTGATCATTGTCATTTGTTTTGTCGTCTGCTTTATCGCTTTTATCGTCTGTCTTATCATATGGTTTGTAGTCTTCAAGCATACGTTTTAACAGGGTTGCTAGTTCAGAATGCGTTCTTTTAATGCTTATTGCGGTACCAGAGGTTATTTGATCACTGTCATTTGATTTTTCGTCTGCTTTGTCATTTTTATCGTCTGTCTTATCATCTGGTGTGTCGTCTTTTAACACGCGTTTTAGCAGGGCTGTCAATGCAGAATGCGTTCTTTTGTTGCTAGATGCGGTACCAGAGGTTAATTGGTCGTGATCATTTGTTTTGTCGTCTATTTTACCATCTTTGTCATCTGTATTATCGTTCAGTGTATCGTCTTGTACGAGCTTTTCCTCATCCTTGTCATCTGTCTTGTCGCTCGGCATGTCATCTTTTAACAGACGTTTTAAAAGTCCCGCCATTTCATCATGTGTCCTCTTATCGTTGTTTCCCGCAGTCTCATCACTATGACTTTTATCATCCTTGCCATCAGTATGATCTCCAGAAGTGCGGTCATCGGGCGCAGCAATGAATCCAGCTTTTATACGTTTAGCAATCAGCATCCGGGTTAAAATTTTAGCCACGTCGCTGTGGCCTCTCGTGCTCTCGGTATCACTGTCATACTTTTTGGGAGAAGCGTCATCATGGGAGCTGTGGTCTTCATCCGGGGCCTCGTCGCCCTCGCGCTTGTAAATTGACTCATCGCTGTCGTCACTGTCGTGACCCCACCATCGCCCCCACGCTGGATAACCCATATCCACCCAGTCTCCACGCCCCCTGTCCAAGTAAAAACTGATATTAACTTAGAATAAGGGCAGTTGAATACGGAATACAAATACAAGTTATTCGATAACATATGCTAAGGAGAAAAAAAAAAAAAGTTGTGAGCTTAATTCTTAATTTAGATGAATGAAAAGACATTTTCACCAAACTCACTGGTTATTTATATTTGACCCACGTATACACATCTGAAACGTTTTTTTTTTTTATTATTGTGAACCTTAGGATTTCATTCTTAGTTTTTCTACTTCAAGTTTAGCTGATGGAAGTTTTTTATAGAAACTGTCAAAATGATATACATGTGCACAAAAATCTATCGATCCTAGGCACGATCAAATGTATTTTATACAATTCCGAAGATGTTGTATCTTTGCCTTTTACAGATAGCATATCATCAGTTTGTTTTGGAAATCTGCGAAGTTACACTGTCCGGCCAACAACTTTTAACATAGGCGGAGTACAATTGGCCACTGCTTTGGAAAGTATGGCACACAGTTTTACATTAACTTGAGAATGAATAAAATGAAAGATTGCTTTGCAGGCAAGTCACTATGTCAACTGAGAAAACGTCTTGTAACTATGAAAATAAAAGTAAGACTACTGTTAGTATTGTGTCCATTAATGAAAAACTTCTAAAGCTACAGTCAGTGCTATTCCACCGTTTTTTTTCTGCCGGTTAAATAAGACTTTCTAACCACTATGCCTCTTTGCCATAAAATGAAAAGTACTGTCACCAACCAAACGAAAAGGCAATCTTCCTACAAATCTATGCTAAATTATGGCACAAGAATATCATACTAAAAATAACTACTTGCTCAAGACAAAGAGAAAGTAACGTGTTTATTACAATGCCAACGTGTGTTATAAAGCAGGATAAAATTGTTTTCTTACCACCAGTCTGGAAGTGCTCGTTTGCCTGGGTCTTTCAGGGCATCTATGAGCTTTGTCACAAATTCTTTATCAGCTGCAGAATCTGCAAAATATGTAATTAATCTATGAAGTATGTTGTTAAAGGAAAGATGTATCGTTAGTCTATAAATTGTCCTAACGTTCAAAGGATATCATTGACATGAAAATAGACCATATATATGTACAATGTCACTAATCTTCAAAATATGTCCCTAGGCTACAAACGTCACATCTGTGAATGTCACTAATCGTATCCAGTCCGACTTACATAAAAACTATGTCCCCAATCTACATATATTCTTACAACTAAGAAAGATACAAACTCTGTAGAATATGTCATTTGTCTCCAGAAACGTCACTCTTCTGTATAGTGCATATATCAAAGGAAATTTTATGAAATTTGAAAAAAAGTCAATCTTTTCCTCAGTGGTTTTTTAATGATTACAGAATGCTGATGTATTGTTTGTGTCACTTCACTATCTTTACATCAATAACTTTAACCATTGTATTTTGAAGTGCAATATGGGGATAAATATGCCTTTACTGAAAATGAGATTTTGCAGGTGGGTTGACAGGGTTCATGCTTGTGAAGCAAAGGGAATTGACGTCTGGAAATGAACAACCTCTGTGCTCATCCAACATGGTTGCCTTCTCAATCTGAAGGCTCAGCTGCATTTTAGTCGGTTTGATAAGCAGCTATCTCTCACAAGAGAGCAAGACTGAACACCGTCAATGGAGAACAGTTACGATTGTGATGCTGAGTAAACATGGCACTGAGGGGGGTAAGGGGTTTTCCGTAATGGGCAATTCTATTTGCGGTACCTACGTACTGGAAGCTTTTTAAATTTCCTTTCTTCGTACCAACAATTATTCGTACATTTTCTTATTTAAGGTACCTTGTACAGGGCAAAATTATTTGTACCAGATGTACTACCCCCGCCCCCCTTACCCCCCTCATTGAGAGCTCCTCTTGAATAAGGCGTAGACAGCACACCTTTCCTCGATTTTCACTCCCAAATATGTAAAGTAGAGATTTAGTATTTTGCCCACCTAGTGTTGCACTGTAATAGTTTAATCAAGAAGTTTGAATTATACGGTATTTTTTTTTCTCATTGGCGGATTTGGAGGGGGGGGATATCCCTTTAAAGAGAGCAAGACGTATATTTATGATTCCACTTACCCGCTTTTTCCTCCGCACAGAGGATATTGACCAGAAGATACAAAAATAGGCTGTAGATAACCGCATTGTACGCCATGCCGATTCTTGTTCTCACTGAAAACATGCAACTCATTCATTTTGTAAAATTAAGATCCAACTAACCAAGGAAAATATTTGGAAAGTGGGGTTCTATTGATACCAAGCCAAAGCGGCGGGTGTAAAATTATGAAAAACGTAGAACAGCGGATGAATATTTTCATCGCAGCAAAGACCATCAAAATTATCAAAATTATTTTATATTAGAACTTAAGTAAAGTTTCCAAATGCCGCATTGAGTTTCCAGAGGAATGAGATCCACCTCAGAGTTTCTATATAACCCCGATAAAATAGGTTAACAGATCAGGAATGTACAATGATAGGCAAAAACCGGATAACAGATGAATGAGTAGATAGATGGATGGATAGATGGACGGATAGACAGATAGAAGAGATGATGAGTTTTGCAATGGCGGCTTTAACCTCAACAAACATCGGTGTTTCACATTGATCCCAGTATAAAATATGTTCCATTATTCAGTGAAGTAAATTCGATTCTTATTTGATACTTCCAATGCAAATGTGTGTATATTGTTTATTATCTCAATTCATTGAACAGGTCTGTCGCGCAGTGAATATAATTCCAGAGACCGCACTTCTAAGATAATCCCTGTATGTAAAAGAATAGATAAAACATGTTAAAAAAATCTTATTACAATGACCAACAAATTTGTAATTTTGACGCTCTGTATTTTCAAAATGGCAATAGATGAATATATTGGGATGTACTTATGGCTTCCAATATGAATAAAGGTACTCTGCAGACAACTTGCTCCTACATACAAATTTTTTGCCACCCATTTTTGACGTATGTATTTAACGTGCAGGAACGATAATAGAGGGATATTTTACTCTTCCTATTTCCATTTATATCCTCAAATAAATTAACAATAATAATAATTATAATAATAATAATAGTAATAATAATAATAATAATAATAATAATAATAATAATAATAACAATTATAATGATGATGATGATGATGATGATAATAATAATAATAATAGTAATAATAATAATAATAATAATAATAATAATAATAATAATAATAATAATAATAATAATAATAATAATAATAATAATAATAACAACAACAATACTGATATATTTTTCCGCATAATTATACATAATCACCATAGTGGCGCTACTAACAGACGTCAAACAGTGGGGCTAAATACAAGATATAATTACAACACTGGTCATTTGTGTGTAGTGTTTGTTTGTTTCTTTGTCTTCTGGTTTACATTTAATGTGTATGGTAAATTCTTTGCGCCAGTTTCCTAAAACATATTTTTGGCGAAATAAAGATATATGTTGAACTATGGAGAGTAGCCATATGCCTTAATCTATAAAGTAGCAACAGAGAGGTGCGGTAACCAAAGCAAATGTGATCAGACCATTGTCGTCATTATAATGGCATACCGACATATTACACAGGACGATACCAGGATTCATCTTACACTAGAATGTACCACATAATGTGACACTACGGTCTATTTTGACCACTGAAACAAAACATCTAATTCTGTGAAGGCTAATATAACATTTATGGTGTTGATACTGTATAGCCTATTCAATTGCAATTAATCATCTCTTCCCTGCATTCTGGTCGCATAAGCCATTACATAGTTGGCACCAAACCTTGGGAATACTGGGAGAGCAGTCTTGTGTGCAGTACATTTGTGATCTCCCTGACATATCAACGGTCAGCCTATATTAACCCCGTGTTGACCTACATATCTCAGGTGCTTTTAACCATGATAGCTTCCTATCACAACCATACACAAATCATTTTAAGTTTATTTATTGATTTGTGTTTGAAGGGTTACTACGAAAATCCAAAATATGTTTCGAGAGGTCGGATCGGAAACTTCAATAAGCCTTAATTTGACAAAAGAAAAGCCAAACAATCTCTTTATGTTAAGCAAGTTTGAAGATCTGGCAAAGGTTTTCAGGTGGGAAGAATAAATGCAATACGTTTGCATCTACGTTCACTGGGTTTCCGACTTCAAAGCAGCGTACTCTGCGCAAAGCCACTTATTTTGTCCATTTTCGCTATCGTCGTTTTAAACAATATTTTTTTACACAGGAAGTTCCATGTACTGTATAAGTTGTGATTTGCAATCAACAGAAAACATGTTCAGTGAGGAAAATAATCTATTAAGTGAAGATTCAAATGTACTTTTTGATACGAATGGTATATTCAACGTTATTCAAAACCCGCCATTTGGATATCAATGGCTTATTCACTTGAAAAAAATCATGCAAGATATCCAAAGCAAAGATAATGCCTTTGGCAAAAAAAAATAAAAAAGGCAAAACACAAAGCCAGGAAAAAAGTGTATCAAGACCATCCCAGCGAGCAACATGCGTTTTCTAAGCTTGGCTGAATGTCATGCATATATTAGATGTACAAATATTTTTTTTCTCAATGTGAACGCAGGAATCTAATATTTTGTTCGGCCACATCAGTCTCCTCCATTCACAAATATTTCTTTCCAGGCAATTAATTTCATCCATAGGATCCTGCGTGTATAAACTTTCTGTAGAGCCAGAGGGGCTCAGTTGAGTACAGCCGGGCATCGTGCCAATGGACTCATATACTTTTTTTTCAAACTCCCTTGTATTTAGCTGCCATTAGAATTTGTTGGTTTTTGTATTAGTTAGGCCCTGGTGGTGGTTTCATAATTGCTACCATGTAGAAGGGAGTCGTTTTAATATTCGCTGTTGGAAGTGGTATTCCTTTTTGGGTCTTGAGACACACACACACACACACACACACACACACACACACACACACACATATATATATATATATATATACATATATATATATATATATATATATATATATATATATATATATATATATATATATATATATAAACATGTTAAAAATAAGTGTGAAATTATTTCCAAATTTCGACACACTCTTCCGTAATTCTTAACACTCATTACTTTAATTTGTGAGGTAAGATAAGTCACAAATACAGTACTGTAATTCGATAATACGGTTTTTTTACAAGCACTGACAAAAAGCACTGCTATAAAGGTTACCCAAATAATGCTGTAAAGTATAAGGTCAAAGCCACGGAGAAATTACTGGAGGTTTTTGTTGATCACCGATCAAATCCACATATATCTTCAGGGAATCCATATTTGAATTTTCTCATCAGACATTCAACTACAATTGAGTTTTTGTTGCAATGTAAGGCCATCTAATTGATTGTAACCAAATAACACTGGCATAAACGGCGAACCCAGAACTGCAAAGTTATGTCACAATGTTAGTGGAACACTGCGTGTTTCCATGATCATGTTCAAATTAAGATCTTGGGAATGCTTGCAACAAGATACCACATCTTTTTGTTGGTTGAGGATGTTGAGTAGTTATAAATCAGTCTTGCAACACTTGCTCTCTGCTGCTTCTTCTCAATGACATAGCTGTTGGAACTATTTTCCAAAGTTGGGACGACCACCAGAGTGTCACGTTTTCAACTTCTACCGTATACTTTTACTGTTGCAATCTTAGTCCATAAATCAATGGTATAAGTTCCGAAATTACGAAGATTATATTTTTCTAAGTGGCAATAGACTTAAGTACACTCCATGTCACCTAAGTGATTCAGGTTTTTTATATTGCTGTATAAATGCCTCTTATTTAATAATCGGTTTTCCCCAGCTTGGGAGACGCAGTTCTTATGCTGCTTCTTCCTAACCGTTACAGATCGTCTGGAAATTTTGTCCCTCATTATTCCTTGAAAATTTTATCGTCTAATTGTCTCTTTTCAAGACGTTCTTTGTCAATTTTTACCACATTGGGTGTGCTTTAAAGTAAGGTAATAATTACTTTTCCTTGTAACCGACTTTTCATTCAAGATCCATCATTCGTATACTTCTAGAGACCAAAAGAATGGTCTAGCTCAGCAACATGGCATTGAAAGAGTTTATGTCAATCTGGCTACAGTCGAAAGAAAACATGAATTTGAATTGTCACATTTACAATGTCCACGATGTAAAGCAATTTCCAACTGTCCAGCATTTAAAAGCATATCGACAGATTTATTGATGCTCAGTTGTAATGTTACTAACGAAAATTCTCTTTTGCAAGTCACAGTGCCTTGTGATGATGCAATAGATGGATATGGGCTATGAACATGATGAATGGGTTCGACAATAGCATGGCTGGTTTGTAACACGTTATTTTCGTAGAGCCCCTTAGCAGTGTGCACCATTCTTCAGCCTGGTAGGACAATCTGAAAACGTCTTCTGATACAGTGTTTCGATCTTAATATTGTCCATCGGCGTTTTGTTATGTGATCTAGGGGTTCGAAATGTCATATAGCTCAATGTTATACCGTTACGTTGATATCTCCTGCCAAGGTCAGGCTCTGAATGTTGAGTGACGTAGTACAAAAGCTGAAGGACGAGAGGTTGGACGAGCGAACGCTGACCGCGAAGTATCCACATACAACTTCCTTTCGTTTTGCTTGCCAAGAGTGGTTTGTGTTTACTGTCACAATAAGGCGTGTTGGACTTGAGTGTTGATTTGTAATTATTTCAATTCCACGACAAAATAAACTGTCCTAAGTTTTGCCGCATTTCTTTCTGTCTTATCTGCTATTCTATAATCCAAACGAAAAGATTCGCGTTGTTAAAAAAAAAAAAAAGACAAAACCTTGTAAAACTGTTACTTGTGCCCTAATGGGATATATATCCGACAAACATGGACAATTGCATAACCACCTCTCATTATAGCTTAGGTGTCTTTCACTGTAAGCAGGTTTCTTTTGGGGCCGAATGTGTGTGGGGGGGGGGTATTTTCTGGCAGAATCGACGTTGTGTAGATAAATATGATGAATGTATTCTGCGTCACCAAATTAAACCAACTGAATACATTTATTCATCTTCAACGTATTCCACGAAACCATGTTTAAAAATACATTGACATGTTTAGCGATGATAGCAAATTCATATCTTAACTTACTTCCATTTTCCAACAATAAGTTTCGAGTGATGTAATATAAAAGATATAACACCTCTAATTAAAAACAGTCTCCATTGTGAATTCTATAAATCCGGTGGTTTTTTTTTCTGCACGACGTAAGATCAATTATCTTAGAGAAAAGACGTTTCTTACATGCAAGGAAAAAGAATTGTTATCTTGATATACGATAACAGAGGTAAATATCATAAAAAGGCCATTTCCTTTACGCATGTAATATATCTACTTAAAACCTTTAAACTTTAATCTGCAAAACTTATGGGTTTATAAGGTATTATTATAAATTACTTTCGAAGATCACTACCTCACCATACACCATCAATAACATAAGTATATGTAGTTAAACCAAACACAACCACAAATAAAAATAAAATCGCAATTTCCAAAAACTCCCCTCACACTGGAAAAGGGTGTCCGAAAAGATTGAATCATAAAATATAGTAAAGAAACATATAATGCCACACCAGACGCTTGTACCCAAACTGATCAAGTCATAAATTAATGTGCCCTGTGTACAAGCTCGGAATAAAGATACTAGATCCGAAAGGGATAGCTAGCAGACATGGGCATAGAGTACAAGGTCTGCCGCGTCTACTTGAGTGTACTCTATAAATTAGTTAAACTAGACCAGCTATGCTATATTCCATTAGTATTTTCATACATCCTAGCCTATCCATAATCAAACTGCAACAAAAAACAAAAAAACAAAAAAAAAAACCACTTAGTGCATACAATATCTCAGTTCGGAAAATGTGCAACCATTAAAACAACATAAAATAAAACACATTGTATTAAAACATTGACAGAAAATAAATCAAATGCAATGCAAAGAACTTGGTTTTATTTCCTTTCAAAATGCATCCACTTGCTGGATATGCAAGACTGATTAAAAAAACGGAACCAATTGCGAGGGATATATTGTTATTTCCTCACACTTTGAATCCGTTTTCAAGTTTTTCTCCATTTAGCTAAAGTAAAATACATTACATATAATAATAACCCATGCAACTCCACCAAATATTGACGACACATTGTCCAACAAATACAACTCAAAACAAAAGATAACATAAAATCACAAGCAAATTAACTGGAAAAAAACCCCAAACAAATACAACCTGTGATGATTAGAAATGCAACCGTACATACCTCCGAGGAGTCAAAGCCAGACTGGTAGCAGGCTGTCCTGATGTCGGCCTATTTGAGCGGGTCCTGGCCGCTTCGTGCCCCTGGGTCCCGGTGTGGGAGGCCAGAGAATTCGTTATCCACGGGGCCGTGGCTACGCGTGTTGTGTCAAACATGCCCCGTGGGCTTGAATACGTAATTGCGTTGGCTAACAAGGGGAATTGTAGATTTGGCTATAGGTGATATGGACAGTGACGCAAACACTCTGGGCCAACAATTAGAAATAAATATCACTAATTATGATACCAAACTAATGATCGTATATTTGATTTACATTTTAGCACTAAATAAACAGTTTTTTGCTTGATACCATCGTAAAACGCAATATAAAATTAGAAGGCGTCTTCTGGGTACATTCAGGAATACATGACACACAAGGTGCAATGGGTCACTTTGAGTGCGACATAATTATGACTGTGTGAAGTGAACATTTGGCATAGGCCGATGATATTATGTACATCTATATAATCTTTTGGTTTTCTCCCCCCAGAGCACTTCAACCCGCAAACATTGTTTTTGATGCTATATTTATCTATTTATTTATTTATTTATTTATTTATTTATTTATTTATTTATTTATTTATTTATTTATTTATTTATTTATTTATTTATTTATTTATTGATATTTATTCATTCATTTATTTATGTATTTATTTGTTTACCTATCCATCCATCAATCCATCCGTTCATTCATTCATTCATTCATCCATTCATTCATTCATTCAGTCATTTATTCATTCATTCATTTATTAAGTTATGAAACAGTTCTGTAATACTTGCTGGAAACCTCAGGTAGTCTCAGTGAACATTCATATATCCAGCTAAATATTGACTGTCCGCCCAAAATGTTAGATATTTTCATTGGTGCTCAGCGTTCTGGAGTATGATTCATATATCTAGCTGAAAATTTAGCTGTATTCATAGAATTCACTCGAGAACGCCTGAATATAGATGAAAATTGACCATCCGTCCAAAATGTTAAAATCCATCTCGAAAATCTAACATTCTTTATTAAGATTCATATCCAACTAATACTTACGGCCCGTCCATAATTTTAGATATTTGCATCTATTATGGAAACGAATTACACATAGAGCGCGGGGGCAGAGAACCCCGGTAACTTTTAGCAGATAAGGGGATAGTTACAGTCAAAATCTTCTTTCTGTCACTGAATGCACAGAAAAAAATCTTTGTAAAAATTCACAGAAACAAGCTTTCACTCTTCAAAATAGTTGACATTCTTATGGTTAAAACATAGAAACAAGATTTGTGCAGGTGTATGTGGATATTTCGTCTCTTTACTTCAATGTTAAAACACTCATGCGTTCAAAGCCTTTCAAAAATTATGTTCACCTTGCACAAAAAGGGTATTAACATTGTTAAGGTTATAGATGGTGACCTCAAGCTTGACACAAGTCATGAAAATTAAATTGATTTTCCCCTCATAGAGATCTGAGGTCGCCAGAATATTATGGGCAGTAGGACGCAAACGAATATACATACAATATTCAACACATGTTTCCACTTTTTGAACACCTTTGAAAAACATCGATCCGGATATGTGAAGCAAGGTTCATTCGTGGGTTGCCTGCGAAGCACACCCATTAGATCAGCCAGCCTAAAAACGCCATGTGAATCACCTGAGCAGGATAATTCGTCAGTGTACCAAATCAGGATGTAGGATTAGCATATTTAGTTGATCTTTTAAACGCTAGATTATATATATATATATATATATATATATATATATATATATATATATATATATATATATATATATGTATGTATGTGTGTATGTGTGTGTGTGTATGTGCGTGTGTGTGTGTGTGTTTGTGTGTGTGTATGTGTGTGTGTATGTGTGTGTGTGTGTGTGTATGTGTGTGTGTGTGTGTGTGTGTGTGTGTGTGTGTGTGTGTAATTTTAAGGTGGACCAGTACCTAAATTGCAGTATCAGAGGGACCACACAAATACCTAGTAAATTTGGTATAATCATAACCAATAAACGTTAATCAAAACATTTTTGTGTGCCATTAACTGAGTATCAGAGATTTGTAAGCTATTTTTTCAGTATTAGAGTGACCATATATAAATACATATAAGCAAAAAGATTACCAAACTTAGGGACCCACTGTTGGTCCTTTCAAGTCTGCGGTTTGCCCAAGTCTAATATATTATGTGAATATAAACCCTCATTGCTGAAGTATTATCTATCTATCTATCTATCTATCTATCTATCTATCTATCTATCTATCTATCTATCTATCTATCTATCTATCTATCTATCTATCTATCTATCTATCTATCTATCTATCTATCTATCTATCTATCTATCTATCTATATATATATATATATATATATATATATATATATATATATATATATATAGACAAATGCAGAGACAGCAATTCAGCATCTCGCAAGCTATTACTGGATGGTTTCCTTTCAAGGATCATGTAACTTCAAATTTCAGGTTGGCGGGGGCAAAAGTTCAGACATTAGAAGCGCATTTAAAAGAGAAGTAATTATGGATTCACTGTTATCGTGGGCATGTAACTTGTTACATTTGAAAACACCGTCCTTTACTAATTACCTCTGTGCGCACAGGAAGATGCAGAGATGGATCAAATCTGATGTCTGAAAGTCGACTGCATAATAATTTTTACGCTTATGTTCGTAAGCTTTAACCTTATGTCACTTCTGAAGCAACACACCACACACACGATTTATATATACATATATATATATATGTATATATACATATATATATACTATATATATGTAAAAAAAAAAAAAAAAACGTGTGAAATATGAAACAGTAGGCGGATGAATTAATTAATTCATGAAAATTTTGCAAATTAAAATATGGAATATTAGTTTTATTTACTCATCTTACACTAGACATAATACTTTTTATGAAATCAAAATTTTCCAGTGCTGCTAACATAATAACAGAGTTCTCTGTCAATCGGAATCGCTCTGCGATGGCCATCGTAAGCGTAATTTACTCTCTGTACCCGTGACGTCATGAGTTCTGTGAATAATATATGTCCAAGCTTAACATGAACATTTCAAATTGTAGCATAAATGTAGAGGAACATACAGGAAAAAAGTCATCAAAAATTCCTAGTATTCGTGACTGGCTAAAAACTAGATAACTGCTGTACGTCAATATCTGGAAAAAAATAAAAGTGGCATCCTATATCCCTCATTCCTCCTGTTTTCCTGCTGCTAATGTACAGTTACAAAATGTACTAACGACGTCAAGCTGTTAGTTTCGTCCTATATTTGGCATAGATGTGTTATGAAACACCGCTGATTACCGTATAATTAAAGTATGGTCAATTAGATTATTTATTTAAGGTAAAAAACGACAATAAATGTCGTTCATTATATCCATAAAAACAGAATAAATGACTACCTTCGGTCATCTACAATCATACAACATTACGGTTCAGTAACCACCATATTTAAGTTAGGAAACATTTAACTATTTCTCTCAGGGTTGAAAGAGGATGGGCGCATCCACTTTTGATCAATTTTTCTCCGAAAATCAACGAACAAGTGACAAAAGTGCTTTAAACGGGTTTTTGGAGGAGTACATGTTAAAGCAAGTCCTTTTAGGTAAAACAAGATGTTGGGAAAGAGGAGACGTGTTTTGGTTGAGAAGAGTTGAACCAACCCAACCGAGGCATCAAATCTAACCTCTTTTCAAAAGACGATTAGGGGGTGCTTCGCGAACATATGTTTCAAATACTAAAGTGTCATTTTTACATTATTCATTTCTTCGTTCATTCATTTTTTGCTTATTTGATTATTTATTTATTTATTTATTTATTTATTTATTTATTATTATTATTATTATTATTATTATTATTATTATTATTATTATCATTATTATTATTATTACTACTGCTACTACTACTACTACTACTACTACTACTACTACTACTACTATTGTAATAAACGTTTGGATTGGTACTCCTAAGGTCATCCACCAAATTGCCTGTACAACTTTCCAAAATTTGTCTGTCTCCACAATTCTTCATACTTGCTCATTTCTCATTGACACTGTTTAACCCATTAAGTGCCAAGTTTCAGAGTCAGTCAACAGTTCACTTTGGAGCGCGTTATATTCTGTGGCACTACAGGCATGCTGGCCTTTTCACAAGGAATATGAATCTAACATCCTCATCATATTTGAAAGCAGTTTGTCTTTTGTAGTTCGACTTAAGTTGCAGTTGGTACTGACAGAGGTAATTTCAATTTTTAGTTACTAATACACAATTTACAAATCCTGGATTAATTCCCAAAGTTCAGGAGCGAGCAAGGATCTGCACCATCAAATTTCCGCTAACCTGAATTATACCATGAATTCAACATTTCAAACTGAGATCCTAGCAAAACGATTTTTCATTCAAGTGCAAGCAATCTGCATTCAAGTGCAAGCAATCTGCTAAAAAAATCCAGAGGAAAAACGATGATCTCGATCCACTGCTATTTTCGGGAGGCTTTGGGTGTGTTGCACTCAACTTTAGTCGAGAAATGCTGCCTACTCAGTCCAAAACTTAGTACTGGAAACATGAGGGTGACAGAGCGGCATAAGTGCAGGTTTACTCACATTAGTTTTGTGGTTTAGAGATGGATTGCCACATACTCGATATTATCCTATGTCAGGCATACAACTGTTATACCATGTATGAAGATTCATTAGTCAATGTAAAAAGACGTGCAGGGCAGGAGAAAAATTATCAACGATAAGTATTTTTAAAAGGACAATCAGTATTGAAGCTACGTGCAAAACCATGAGGCAATAAATATTTCATACAAAAAGCAAACAAACAAACAAATATGCCCATAAAAATGGAGAGACTTGCCAAGCCACAGCGGGATGAATATTTCATATTACTAGTGAAGCAAACTGAAGCACCATTACACATAGTTGTACACATTATAAGATTTCAGAAGGTCGTGCCTGATATTACAGCTGCATCAAAATATAGTTATTCTCGGACAATAATATTCTGCAAGTAAACGAGACATATAGGGTTAAACTGTCAAACTGGATTAATGTATGCCTTCATCTATATATATATATATATATATATATATATATATATATATATATATATATATATATATATATATATATACTACTTTTTGCAAACATATATACGTATGTAATAACAAGCACGCACACACACACACACACACATATATATATATATTTATATACAACGTTCGTTGTGGATATATATATATATATATATATATATATATATATATATATATATATATATATATATATATATATATATATATGAACACAACGAACGTTAGAGGACACAAAGCTGGCGAAAAAACGGACAGAGTAATAAATACCCAGAACAACAGAAAAAAAGAGGGAAAATAGATATAAAGTTCCCATCCCAGGATGCAAGTGATGTAGGCTGTAAGTCGAAAATTATTAATGCCCTGCGGCTGGTTATGAGACGCACGTACACACACATACATCACGACGACAGCACGAAGTGGTGATTTGTTCACACGACATCACGTTTTGTCCTAATAGAAACTGAACTGAATCATATACATTTATGCACCCTTGGTGATTCACTTGTAACAAAACCCACTTCCCTGTACCCTTTATGATTTCAGGCCAGTATGCAATGAGGCCGTTTCAAGTCGCTAGTTCTGGCAGAATGCTCCTGTATTACTATTACATCATACTGCAAATCAAGATTGACCTCCAACTTGCTGGGCAAGAAAGGGAATTGCAAATTAATGATCATCGAAATTTCAACTCTGAAAATAATGAGGTCTTTCTGACTTATAAGAAAAAACGATAGAAAAGCTATTTTGGTGTCCCATCTCCGAATTTTTTGTTGGAAGATTTCAGTACCATTCTTACGTTTGTTACCTTTGGCTCTAAACATCATCTTAAAGTCCTGACCCTTTCACTCCTTGTAGACCTCGCAGAAAGTCATTCGTTGCCAATTTCGAGAAAGGTCGATGTTCTCTGAATTGAAATTGATACCAGATACATACATACTCTTCAGAAAGCGACGTTTCATTCAAGTTTTAACATGTCTTCAGTTGCACAGGCCATAGAACATAAGATTGGCTATAGTCAACAGATTTCCTCGGTGCCCTTTTTGGGTAAATGGGCCCAAAGCGTACTGGCAAACTGTCAAAACATGCCACTAAAGGAGTTCAATTATCTACAAGAAATAGCAGAAATGACAACAGGAATGTAAGTGACAGATCACTATATTTGATGTGGCCTAACTATATGTGATGATGGTCGAAACTCAACTACAGATATACCTGTTCCCGTGAAAGCGAAATCATGTTTAGTATCATGCATAGGAATCGTCCATCGCCATGTAACTGTTTACCGTAAAGATTTCAGAAAACCGGAACGCGGGCTTTCTTTTCCCATTCCCACAGAAATATAAGGACAAGGAATCCTGCAATTCTATGTAAACTTTCGGATTATCAACATATGAATATCATATCTTTGCGTATTTCCTCTTAAGAACATAGTTCTTCTGGTCACCTGGTAGGCTGTGTATTCCTCCATCTTTGGAAACTGGTAATGGTACTTATCACTCAACATTGGTGTTCTTTAACCTTGAAGCGTACTAGACATAATACCTACATCTTCTCATTTCAATATCATTTTTTAAACTTCGTTTTTGATTCACTGGGTGTGTGCGTATCTGCAGCCGTAGAAGATAGGCACGTCTGAAGAGCACACATTACGTTGTTTTGCTATTAATCCAATGCGATCTGATCACCGGTTCATCGGTTATAACCAACAGACTTCCATATCATATTGAGGTGATTTGTGCACGCATGCATAGTAGCATCAACTGCCCACTCAAGCGAATGTCCTAAAAAATCTCTTTACCCAAGTAACTCAAAGGAAAGACGACAATTAGTTATCTACTGCAATATCTTAATATATACACATAAATCAATCAGTCGATTATACACGTAGACATGTTCAATATTATGGCAAATATCTCAATGGTACGGAAGCAGCAGAATCCCATTGTTTGTCGATCAAGGTAGATGGGTGTGCTGATTGTTTTAAAGATGACAATGATATATCCCCGGAGGCCTATGGTCTTCAATGGTCTGTGATTTTAAGAATCGTGTCCAAACCTGTTCTTGGTATTCATCAAACGTATTGAAAGAATCTAGAATCAGAATCTACCGTGTGACATCTGTTGATAGCATCGGACGCTGCGATTAGAAGGTAGGAATGTGCGGTCAGATCTTTATCTGAGATCCATTTTCAAAATGTAAATGATGTATTTAAATCCTTGTATAAAAGAATAATAACGAAATGTAAAATTTGTAACTTTTTCTTATGAATAGTTAAACTCTCACATATGGTTACTTCTTGTGTTGCCAATCCCAATAATTTTAGCCATAGGAAACATTATTGTCAGAGATAAAATTCAGACAATAATACATTCTGTGCTCAAGGTAAAAATGACAGCTTGGTTAAAAAGGCTCATCGAATATAGAATGAAATTGTACTCAGGCTGAGATTATATTTAGACTTAAAAATACAATATATTTCCAGAACGCAAGGTTAAACCTACATTGGCAAACTTCAGTCTTCAGTTTTTCATTCAGTATTACTTTCGTGTATGGACATGAACGTTCCTAAAATCTAAAAGTTCACTCTTGATTTTTTCATTTGGTAATATCTTAATGTTGGCCGACAAGATTTCTAAGATAAACTACTGTTTTGAACTTTTTACTCAGCAGTACTTTAATGCATAGAAACAAACGTTCCTGAATGAACACGTACAATGCCACCGTACCCACTTGTGACCCCTTGCGTCATAAAGAAAATTTTGAATGTTTGGTCTTTAATGGCGACTCGTGCCTTATCGAAACTACCGTGATTTTAAAACAGATATACTGACATCCTCTAAATATGTTAGGTTTGAATCAGGTTTTTTAAGTTCCAGCTATATCTAATACAATGTGCATTTCGCCTCTTTTAAATTACTTGAATATCAAGATTTTCAATTTTTGCACCCAGGTTATCAAAATCTTTATCCACATGAAATACATGATCCTATGGGCGAAGTCATCATATCCAACAAAAAGTACGCCTAGAAAAATTGCATTTAATATACCTTATCAACCACTCTGGCAAGTGAAGTTACATCTTGTAAAAGCTATTTCTTATGATAACTGAGTTTGCACAATTTAGGAAATACATATGCACCCAGGTCTGCATTTCCTACGAATTTGGAATAAGATTCTGCACGACGTTTTTATGATTCTCTGAAACAGGGGTGCGTAACAATACACTTAGTGAACAGCTCGTAATTGTGATCAATTGTAGAATACAGAAATAATGGTATCATCGCTTGTTAAATATATGTTCTTGTCATGAGATTAATTTGTTAAAAATGATTTTTAATTTGATATTCTAATGCAACCTTTAACCCTTGAACACTGTCTATTTGTATTGCTATTTTGTTTTATTTTACTGTTTTGTTATCAAAAGAAATACATGACAGACATTTAAGCACCTTTTAGATGATTGCGAAATGTAATTTATATCTAAAGTTATCTTTATAATGTAAAGTCTTTAATGATCGTTTTTGATAGAATTGTTGCCATGAAAAGCAGACGTAACGGGTCAGTGACACATATGGGTGGGATGTGCAGATTGATACATTGTAATTACAGAATAACCATATTTAGCGGGCAGATAACATCTGTGCCCGCAGGACGCCACTGACCCACATGCTGTACTGACGTGTCACTCTGCCATAGTTTATTTTAACACTATGCTGGCACAGGGTCCCTTTGCTCACTGCCGTTGCATGTGATGCCGGCCTAAATACAAATAAATGAAAAAAGGAACTTGGAATGAATGATTGAATGAATGAATGGGCAAAGGAACCAGCGAACGAACGAAGAAAGGAATTTATAGATACTTGTAGATTGATAGAAGATGGATGAATGGATGGATGGACGAATTTATAGATACTTGTAGATTGATAGAAGATGGATGAATGGATGGATGGACGGACCCACAGACAACAGATAGACGGACGGGACAGACAGACAGACAGACAGACAGACAGACAGATAGATAGATAGATAGATAGATAGATAGATAGATAGATAGATAGATAGATAGATAGATAGATAGATAGATAGATAGATAGATAGATAGATAGATAGATAGATAGATAGATAGATAGATAATGATAGACAGATAGAGTAAGGCACCGTTTATTGTAGGGCTTTGTCGGGTAGCAATTTTTGTACCCAGGTACCGGCGAGACGGATATTTAAATACCCGAGTACCCGAGGGTATTACCTGCTACATCGTATTAATCGATTAGTGACCACGTTTGATATGGTGTATGGACCTGCAAACCCTAATCCATGCTTACAGCAATGATGATGACGCAACCATGTTGGCACACATTAAAACAAAGACACCAAAGCCAGTAATATCAGTCAAACAACAGGACAATTTATTCAGTTATATCAATGAAGTTTATGCATTTTTAGGCTGTTTTATTTCCATATAGTTGACGGTATCGTGCGTGCATGGTTCTTCGGTTACTTTTTATTTTTGTTACTCCTATTATAATACAGGAAGATTGGAACTTCAGCTATTCCAAAGGCAAAGTTGTCAAATTTGTGTCCAACAAAGGCATATGCACCATTCTTGGCCTTGGCATTCAACATTTGTAAGTTTTTAAAGAGTGGGTCCAGTACAGCTTCGATTTGCATAAGTTCAACGCCGGTTTGGTTTTGAAAGTGGCCATCTAAACTTTCCTGGACTGCAGACTTGAAACTCTTTGTGATGACCGGGTTATCCGGGTATTAGAACAATATTTTTGACGCTAGATTGACAACTTCAGAGTAAATATCTGGTAAGGTTGGATAACTTTGCTACCCAGCTGATCAGTTACGGTTGCTGGTGGTTTAACTCTCTTAATGCCAACTGCAACTCAAGTCGAACTACTAAAGACAAACTGCTCTAAATTATGATGATGATGCCAGTTTTATATTCCTTTTAAAAAGACATTTCATTCAAGTACCAGCATGCCTCCAGTTTCAGATAATAAAGCTTTCTTCGGCGCGTGTAGCATTATGGTGACTTCGCTTACAAGACTTTGCAAGCGGTTAAAGCTTAATTCCTCGTCGGCGAGGTATTCTTCACAGGTGTAAGTTGCCTTGCGCTTAAGCACTCAGCTCCCTTCGATACATACCGTGCCGTAAAACTAACCTCGCGGAATCAGAGCCGTGCAATAATATTAAATAGCGGTACCCTAACAAAGAGTTACTAAATGCACGCCTGAAGGCAGGTTGGTCATTGGACCCATGGCACGCTTCAAACATTTATAAGATTCATCAAATATATTGTGATAATAATACAAGCAATTTGAACAATTTATCCATAAGGAGAAAATACCGTATAATGTTGCGCAGGCATTAAGGGCAACATCATTTTGGTTGGGGACAAACGGCAGTGGGAACCAGATAATTCAAGAGCTCAAGTGCGCATACTCAGGAAGCGAGGAACTTTTCACGCACTCAAGACGGAAGAGCGAGGTCGAGATCATGGCTTGGGAGATGACACAGGGGAGATGACGTGAAAGCTTGCTGGCTTTCACGGTGCTTCAAGCCGTCGAGGTCCTTGACGCGGCAGATTCGTGAAAGCTAGCTCGCTTTCACGGGCGAGTTCACGACCGGGCAGTTGAGTATTTCAAACTGGCTGCTATAGCGCGTTTCGCAAGATTGAACAAAGCTGTTGCGTTTTAAACCCATTATGTTTCCCATTTCTTTGAGCTGATAAGACGATGTACTACGGTGCTTAAAATGACAAGTTATACACTTTGCCCCGTCAATAGAAGATAAACCTTGAGATAATAACCCAGCCCTGATTTGTGGGGTGGTCGCGATTTTCTGTTTCATTATAGTCATTGTACTAGTGATGGTGCCCGCTAGATTGTCTGCAGTGCGCCGTTCTTTCACATCAGTTTTGTCCATACAGGCAAGCTGGACATTTAACTCCAGGTCAATAGCTTGAACCGTCACCGCCCGAAAAGCTGTCATTGCGTTTATGTCCATCCTTCCGTCCATCCAGCGTCAGGGAGGCATACTCTATTTATGATTCAACAGGAGCCCTGATGCCGTTTGTCGCATTAAAATACGTTTCTTTTATTGTCTTCACAACGGTCTCCTTCGTTGGGATGGCCAACCTGCAACCATATTAAAAAGAGGCCGATTAGTATTTTGTGCGAACAGGTTTTACAAGTTGATAGTAAGTTTGGTCATGGAACCTCGCTTGGTCGGTTTTGTAACTCGTGCTTAATGTTTCGGGGGGGGGGGACTTTTTAGTTGGTTTGCTTTTTAACGAAAGTAAAAACTAGGTGAATAAAAACAAATATATCTGTTCAGCTTGGATTTCTTCTGTGAGAGAAATGTTTAAATCCATAGATTTCCACAGTAAATCTTATAAAATGTAATCACACAAACTGGTATTTAGCCTTTTTGCTTCTGACGATTTTGGATCAAGTAGGCTTTGGGAAAATTTCCTTAGATATCTCTGTGCCTTAACTGTGTCTCCAGCCTTTTGTCTGACAACTACCGTATGCATTCCTTAAATAATTATGCTTTAGCATATTCCTTGTTGATGGGCTGCAATATTTTAATTGAGTTCTTGTATATTTTGCAATTGACGTGTTCCTTGTCCCTGGTAAAATAATCCCAAATTTGAAAGCTTTGTCCCTGTGGGTTTCAATCAGCTATGATGATAAATGGTGTCATGACATTGCAATAGAAGAAGTCGGGCAGCTTGCCTGCAAAGCAGACCAAGTCCCTTGCAGCGGAGCAGACAAAATGGACAGCTTGGGTCTGCTTTGGAGGGAATCGACCAGCCTCACTTTGGAACTTCGAAAATTCCCGCCTTTCATGACGCATTACAGGGGTATGAATAAATGAAAGAACACACGAACTAACGGACTAATGAATAAATAAATGAAAGAAAAAGGATGAAAAACAGTTTGTGTGAAAAGTGAATGGAAACAACTGAAGATGTCTTGTTATTTTCGACTCGATTCGTCAATTCCGCGGTTACTAAAAGGCGATTCGGGTACCCGCGATTTTACATCATTCCCCGGGTACCCAAACATAGCCCTAGTTTATAGTGCTTTGCACCAGAGTTTTACACTTCGAGTTACATTTAATTTCGCCCTACCTAGCATGGGAAAAAAGATGTAGATGCAGAATGAAACCCTTCAAACACCAGGACTTTAATTGTCGCCCCTCTGTCATATGTTTGTCGGTGTTCTTGGATGTCAAAATTAGGAACCGTTCAAAACTTGTACATAACAGATAAATTTATACAAAGAACAGGAAGGCGCGGTAAGGAGTAAAAAATATATGGTATTTCTGTGTTTCAGGGTTCAATATGGGAGACGCTACAGGTACGTAGATTCATTGCCTGCAAACTTCAGTGTCCGTTTATCTGAGGAAAATCTCTCAGCCTGGCTTGTTTCTTTTTGTTTGTGAAAAGATACGCGCTTTGCAATATGTTTACTGGACTAAAATACTAACTCCATCACTAACGTTATATCATATGAAATGCCCTTGCTCCCTCTTTGAACAATATTACGTACTAAACACTCCTACATCACTCAATATTGAAAAACTCAACCCACGTCGCAGCGCCCGCAACACTTGAAATTTAAGATGTACTGATAAACACCAAATGTGAAATGCTCTTGCCCCCTTAATAGAATGATACTAATTCTGTCACTGCTGTTCACATCACACGTGAAACGCACTGGTCCCTCTCGCAAAAATAATTCTAAATACGTCACTTATACCATATATCAAATGTACCCTCCCCCCTGCACTGTACTTGAGAGTAAAATGTCTTTGGCCCTTCTTATGACAACGATACGGACACCATTACTCACATACATGAAATGCTCTTACCCTCTCTTTGAACAAAGACGCAAACTCCATCGAGTACAAGTGGAACACATTTAGTAATTATGGTGATTATACAGATCCGGTGTTGCCAAACGTATAAACAAGAACTCGTAAATATTTTGTCAATATTTCTCCTTATTGCGTTTTGTTCTTTGGCCCAATTTACGGGAAACTTAATAATAGCGACACCTTTCAGTACACCGATTTACCCCGCTATTATGCTCTCTACTGATGGTTGCCCATGCTGTTAAGAACGTTATGTACCCAACATTTTTTGGACCCTTTCCCGTTGGATTGACGTGGCGTAAACAGTTTTTCCCTGGTGGAGGTTAGACGCTAATGGCAGATTTCCTTGGTGCGCTTGATGCTAAGTCTCAATCCCGCCACAAGGAGAACTGTTGACCTTGGGCGTCATATTCTGGTATTGGTCGATTTGCATTCAAAATAATCCAGACAACATTTAAACAACAAACAATTGTGCATGTTTTGAGGAGGAAAGGATAGAGGGATCAGTAATTTTTAGTCAATAGTTGCAGCCCACGGGAGGAGGAGGAGGAGGTCAAGAGATATGTATATTTGGTATGTCTTTGTCTTTGTGATGAAGATGATGATTATTTCGACTCAATTTTTTATGTTTGTGTTCTATTTTCATGACGTTTTCACCCATCCACCCATCCATACGCCCCATGTACATGTAACATGGGAGAGGGGTGGTGATTATGAAAGGTAATACATTAATTTACCAACAAAAAGTGACTGAAATTGGATCATCTCTGAACAAGACTCCAGCATATAAACATCGCTTTATAGACAAGCATTTGGTCCCATATATTAAACACTCTGGGTTTACTTTATCTTATTTTATGCAGCATAAGGCCGAGCTATATTTTTATGTCAGTAGTGTCATGTGTGATGTTATGTCTATGTTTGGATATTGTTAATATTTTATTCACTGTTGTCGCGATCTGTTTATTTGAGATGATAGTGCGTGTTTTATGGCTGCAGAAACAATTCTATAGCTGAAAGCCAAAGCACATACAAACTGAAGAAGCTCAAAGTAAAATTAGTACAAGTTATGTCACTTCTAACGAAATATATTATGGTTAAACGGGTAAAATAGTGCAGCCTGTCACATAACGGTACGACATTTCTGATCTGCATCAGGCATACATTGCATCAAGTTTTCTTTTCGACGGCCCACTGTATACCGTTTAATGTATAAACACTGGCTGTATAACAAGGCAATTTATTGGACTGGAGGTTGTCAAACGTGAAAGGTTGTCTGTTGCCTCCGGCAAGCAGCAAGCAAGCCTGTATAGTCGAACAAGCACAAAGGCCTAAAGTACTGTCTCGCTTTGTTTAGCGGTTCAATTGCACATACACTTTCCGCGGCAATATGTCTGAAAATTAATTCTTGCATGAAATATGGTTTGTACAAGCCATGATAACCGATGATAGTTTCCGGAAAATGGTAGCGGTATGTGCACTGAAACTCAACGGCACGTGGGCCCTACACTTGCCCCCACTTCCTTGTGGCAATGAAAAACACCGCTACTTTGAATGTTGCGCCTGAACGTCGAATTGACTACTCATCTTAAAAATATGCTTTGGAAATTCCCTACGAAATTCGTGAATAACCACTACATGGTTCTAAATGGTTAGCTTGTGTTGCAATTTAACACTTTCCCACACAAATCTTGATAGTTATGCTCGGCTGTTAATTGTTTAACTTAAATTTTGTGTTACTGGAAAATAAATTTCCTGAGAACTTAATGCAAGACCTATTATAGCGTAACGACCCAGGTCAGTAACTCTCTTTGCATTGGTGAGTGACGGACGTAATGCACCTATCATGCGCCAAAGAAAGTTTTCGACTCAGTCTTATTTTGACCAGGAAAGTGTAAATTTGTTCTATTGCTGCAATTCTACCCAATAGTTCATAAATCCGATTTTGGGTAACGTGATGGCAAACTGCTGTACATTTACTGCTAAACCATTTATTTATAATTGTATGCTCCTTGGGTAAGCATGCAGAAATTCTACCAGTGTCCCTGGAAAGAATTGAGTATCAAATGCGGACAATCAAAACGTCCTTATATTTACGTCAGCCATTAAAAAATATTTATCGACTCTTGTCCCATTTAATCCACAATAGTTTTAATCATTTATCCTCCAGCTATGCGTCTTGGGCTATTACACTCACTGCTTATGTTCGATTTTATTTATTTATTTATTCATTTTTGTCACAAGTCCAAGGTTTGTTTTAATGGACCTTGCCACCTGCAAGTGGCACTCAGGGTAACTCCTTCACCCTTTATCCCCACCCTTTGGTAGCCGCCAGTTGCAGATGCAGATACCTGAAAGATAATCAAAGGCTGGTTCATTCATAGGTTGGAAATATCATGTGACACAGGAAGCAGGTGTTGCCGCCATGCTGAATAGTTTATGTGGCATGCCCTATTGTTTTTGCCCTTATTAATTTTAATTTGATATCGCATTACATATGTGTTTTAATTTGATGTGATTAATACGCCTGGACTATGTTAGTCATTTCTGTATGTTCCCATCATGCACTGTGGAATCTCCCTATAAAGACCCAGCTAAGGTGCTTAAATGTTCTTCATACGAAAGTCGCCTTAACAGTGGATCTGTTTTTATTAGGGAAAAAACTGGGCTGTAAATTGGTGATCTGAATGTAGAAATGTTCTCTTTAAGGATGTGGTCTTAGTTGGAGATTCTACTGTGTGTTGATTCTTATTTGTAACTGGGGTAAGAACAGCCAGAGGCTGACTGGTTCAGCCAATAAACAAATTTTGCAACACATAAAATAAATAAATGTGTGTCGAAGAATGGCTAATTGGCATTCTTTCCGGATATAAATAAAATGTACCTTTTGCAGAATCACGAGTCAGTGTTAAAATGGTGAGAGTACGTGGTATCTAAATGTAAGAGATATAATGACTCTGTCAACACTCGCCCGTTACAGTGTGCCAATTATATTCTGTCTTGACTTGTTTTGCCAAAAATTCCTTAACAACAATAAATAACACACAAGTCAAATTGCACGCGCCACTCTGTATATTCAAACTGTGGACTATAGTTTTCTTCACATGCCAAAACCGCAAATCTTATGAGACGTATATCACGGCGGAACATTTTAGCATAACTTGCTCCTCGTATACACCGCGTAATATGGGGCAACAGTTACCAAACAATTTGGAGTGTACCTCATAGAAAACATACATTTTGTTGGATACCGTTTACTCGTTTTACGGTGTATATTCAGTAACAGGTACCGTGCAATTTAATCTTTCATTACTTTTTATGTATTTGTATATTTATGTGGACATTTAATAGGTATTCATTCCAAAAAGGGTCAGAAAAATAGACAATATTTAACTTCCTAGCGTGCATATATATATATATATATATATATATATATATATATATATATATATATATATATATATATATATGAGTCAATTATATAGGAGTATTAGCATCGTAGAAGAACTGTACCTAGAGCTTTCGTAAGAAGCAGTAGCCAGCTATATGCCCCTGGTGAGAGTCGGGCCAGCATAATGGCAATATACAAACACTGCTAGTAAACAAGAATCAAATATAGAAGTTAATACAATATTGAGACTTATTTGTCTTTATAACAGCTGTGAATGGACATTTGATACAGATTGTTTGTTCGGGCATCTCTGAAAGATAGGCGGTCTCCCCGGTTGCAACGGAGGCAAATTTTGTTGGACAATAATTATATAAGATATGAGTTCCGGAACAGTTTCATGATAAATTGGTGCCTGAGGTGAGAAATGTCAAAATAATACAGACATCCATACTCACTATCAGACAGGTATGGCGTATCTGCGATGTAGTCAACAGACACGCCAGTTCACATCCCATGAAACCGACTTGAACAAATTTAGTCTGTTCGATCGATACCGTGACGTAGGTTCGTCGTCTATTGTTTTTCTCATCTGATTTAGGACCACTGAATGCTTCAATCTTTACAACAATGCCGGATAAGAAGTTGTCATGACTAAGCATTTTGAAATTTTGTCTGATTCGTTTCGAATATATTTTAAGTGCGAATTTCCATAACAATCTGAAAACCAAACTGCGTACAACAATCTCATCATAATGATCACATGGCATCAAATGTGTTTTCGAAGTAACCCTGATTTTCATTGAACCCCAGACATATACAACTGTAAAGCAATCAGACTCGCAAAGAAAAAACTTCTCCTGTGGCCAAAATTAGGAAATCTAATCGTATTGCATAAATGAAACTTATTTTCAAGACATGCTGGAGCCAGCGTGTCGTCCATGCGACTATTTGACTCTCTGCCACGTTTCATTTGAACAGGAGACTTCATGAAACACACGCATGGTCTCATTCCATGTAACATCACATAGCGATGCCTCCTCAGTTTAGGTTTTTGCGATCTTTACCTACTTTTCAAGGTCATGCCTTTACTTTCTGGTTCTACCAGTTAAAGTCAGAGGTCTCAATATCCTTGATGTTTCCCCTTTTTATTGTCTTTACTTTGATTTTGTGGACTGCTTTTTTAATGATAGAAATTTACCCTTTCGCAAATGCTTAAAAAATACCACGTCACTTCTGAATATTGCAGATGACTATTCACGATATTGCCAAAAATTCAAACTAACAACTTCATCTGACATATCTATATTATTAAATGTTATATATTGTTCAAAATTTTATATTTGTAATTGATTTATTTTAACTTTTGATAGAAACCTTTGATGCAGTAGTCACCCGAGAATTGCATTATACCTTCTATTGCAAATGGGTCTCATAGCCGCAGAAGGGGCCAACAGTCTCTTCGTTTTCCGACATCTTGCGCGCTCCCCCTTATGCCCCTCGGAGAGGTCACATGTCTTTGGCTAAGTAGTCTCAACAAGGACGTCTTCCCGGACTTGGAATGAAGAACAACTTTATATCCTACCCCCATGCATCGGAAGCAGATCCACAACACATGCTTTGGGTCAGATCGGAGAGAAATGTCTTCGGCTTGCATGATAAGTGGCAAAAGAATCAATAGATAACGAAAATTGGCTTATAAATGAAAAAAAGAATCGACTTGAACAATATCTCCTTCATGAACTAGCAGACTAAAATTTGTTCTCCTTGATGATGATTCTTATGATGCCACGGCTTTCTATTACCGATGTACCAGCCATGATCAGAGCCAGTTGTGGGGAAAACGGGGTGCGCTTCTTATTGTATAAACAGCACTTGAGGCAACAGGAACAGCAGCCAATTGAATGCTTATACTTCCGAACCCTACGGATAGACATTCATCTTGAATTATTTTAAGTGACTTCCATAATTTTGGCAAACTATGGTGATGCACCCATAATATCAGTTATGGCCTTCAGCAGCAGCATCTTATAGAAGTGTCTATTGGAAGCCAGACTTGCATAGTCTTAACCCTTCCCCGCTCAATATGCTCCAAAAGGGCCCGGATGTGCAATTTTTTTGTCTGCTTACCTATTTCTTAGATTTGATTGCGCT
>OZ026623.1:60501111-60528611 GCA_964020975.1 Hermodice carunculata | reverse complement strand
AAAAAATCAGATTTCAAGCCACAGGCACGTTATAATCGTTTGTAAAGAAACAAATAAAGAAAGTGAGTGAGGGTGAAAAAGAAAGAAAGAAAAATACTCACATCCTTCCCAAAGGCAGTGCGTAACCACCAAACTTTAAAAAAAAAAAAGTGAAAGAAAATGCTCATATTCATGACCACAAAAGCAAAAAGCAGTGCCTAACCAACGAAGAAAGAAAGTGTGAGTGAGAAAAAAAATCTTCTCACATCCACCCCGAAAGCAAGAGCGAATGATCATGGAACCACCATCCAAATTTAAATTTAGTCCCTGAAACAAACCAATCATATTTAAATGATAAATAATAATTACCCATTGTACACGGGCGGCTTCATCCACGTTAATCTGTAAACAATGCCATAAAATGTCCGCGATGTCCGTGTTGAAGATATGGCGGACATTTCGACATTGTACCTTTTGCGTGTTTTACTATTTGTTGCGCGGATCAAATAATGGCGGAAGTGATTTGTTCCCAAGTAAAAATATTTGATCCGCGGAACAAATCAGACGGGGAGCGTCAATTTAATTCAGTTGGGGGATACTTGATGATATGATCAAATTGATTTGATCAGAAGAACAATTAGATTCATTCAGATGATCAAAAAACATCTATTTATTCTTCTGGCGAAATCAATTTAATTATCTGAACAAATATATTTGTTCATGTGATCTTATAAGAGTGTATTTGTTCCTCTGATTAAATCAATTTGATCAGAAGAAAAAATCGATTTAATCAGATCAAATCAATTTATTCAGAGGAAAAAAGTAGACTCAATTTAATCATATGAACAAATGCATTTGTTCACCTCATGAAATGGACTTGTTCTTCTGATCAAATATTTAATTATGTAATCAAATACTGAATAAAACAAGAAACGGCGTTCCATAATTTGTATATATATATATATATATATATATATATATATATATATATATATATATATATATATATATATATATATATATATATATATATATATATTTATGTACAATTCAATTCATTGATACAGGTCAGTCAGACGCCGCCTCAGTTACGTCGCAAAGCGAGCAACAATCACAAGCCGGGTCTGTGGCTGACAATGATGACGTCTCCCAGGGCACGGCCCCCGCAGATGAAGGGAACGTTTCCGAGGGCGGTGATATCCCGTATGGAGACGACGAAGGTAAGTCTGCAGAGGACGACAGACGCCCAGGAGATCGGCGACGACTTGAGTAGTAGACCACAGTTTTGATCGGCTGGCTAAGCACCCTAAAGAAGTCCTTAACTAAGGCAATGTGTTTGATTCGCTCAAAGATATAATATAATTACAATTAAACACAACAGAACACGATGGGATAAGATTGGATAGGTCAGAATAGGACAGATCAAAACAGATGAGAACACAACTAAACGTGATAAAGTAGCACAAAACAAAATTATGTTTGCCGTTCTTGTTTACATGTGTCCCTCATGTAGTGGTCTTAAGCGATACATAATGATGGTAAACAAAAAGCAAGGCAAAACAAAAGGGGTGCACAAGATACCCAGGAAATGTGTTTTTGAAGGCCTACAGTTGACAAAAAGGTGATCAACTGGCGGTATATATTGTACAGATTATATTCTTCTGTCTTATTCGAAAACAGAGGAAAAAGGAGGTGAAGAAGAGGAGCGTGACCCGCCGAGTGCACCAGGTAAGACATTTTGAATTACACTTTACTTGACCCAAAATGCTGTATAATTGAACAGTATGCCCACGCTATTGTATATGCCGCAGCATACGATTAGCCCGACTTTTCTTTTCAGGTTGTGGGTAAGGTATTTCAACGTGTTTTGTCCATTTTGCTTTTGCACAGCAGCTGGTTGGACAAACTCTTATTGCTAACGTATCTTAGGTTTATATATGCCAATTTTTCTCACTAGATGGCCTTGCTTTCTCACCCTTACACTCTCAAAATTGTTCTCGATTTCTCGGCGTCGCACGACTGACAATACCGCTGTCCTTTGATACCTATTCAACCGTATTTTGTTTTACTTAGATCGTGAGTTTCACTCCAAAAACATTGATCTCATTTATCAGTGTGCCGCCTGTAAGCTTAACGGTACATAATAATGGACACACTTGAGGCACAAATTAATGCCGACGCTAATGACAAGATAGTTGCACTCTTCTTTTAATATTTGATCGTTTGCATCTCCCCATTGTCAAAACAGGAAAAATAGGGTTGACATTAACATGGAAGGTAGATATTCGTTTTGAAGAGAGTGATTCAAACCGTTCTCTTCAGTCTACCTGCCAACTGCATAGACTGCATATTTCGGGGGAAAAACAATATGAGTGAGACTTACGTATTTGATCAAAATATGTAGTTGTTTTATTTAGGGAATTGTTGGAAAAACTTTTAAAATTTACATACAGGTTCATGCCACGGCTAGTTTTTTTTATCCCATCTTTTACATTTACAATTTAACAATTAGTGTAAAATTCGTAACTTTTAATGGTTCAAGAAGAGCATAATTAAAATTTACACCATACAGTATTTCCGTTGTGATCTTGGTCACGTCAGAAGGTCTTGCAATATCTGCAGCACTTATTATTCTAAATTATAAATCCTTTATACGTATTTCAAGTTGTACCAGGACCAGGATTTGTTTACTGACATATGATTTGAACACATTGACGCACCGAGACCCATATCCTGCAAGATCTTAAATGAAGCATTACCAGTATTTTTATGTGACCTTAAACATAATGCTAATCTCCAAGCCCTGTTCTGAAATGCAGTCATTTAGCTGTTTGGTTGCCGGACATTCTGACTGTCTGAATTACTGATTGACGGAGGGATCGATCGATTGGTACATTTACAGATCAATCGACTGATTATCGCACCCATTTTACTCATTTCTGTGATTGATTGGTCCATGTTTGTTTCAGAATCGAAACGGCAAAGCACTGCTTCGAAAGTGACGAGTCACGGTGACGAAGGTAGACCTGTTTTATACATTTGGTTCCTAAAGAATGCGATCGAGGAATCCAAAATTAATCCGTCTCACGGGAAAAAAAAATGTGTATATACATTTTTCGGGACTCTATGTTTCCATAAGAAACCCCTTGCTGTAATAAATGGTGTAATTGGTATAATTTTACTACTCGGATCAACCCTCAGGTTTCGGGATAGAGGACACATACAATGGTAATGTATGGCGTCTTCAATATCCATATGTACCACATGAACATAAAGTCTTATCAACGATCCCAAACTTAGGTAATTGAGAATTCATATGACTGCTGCCAACTCTGCTGTGTTTTATGCTAGTGTGACGCTTTCCAAAATAGAATGTTCTAAAAGACGGGTGGACTGCTAAGGAGTAAATTTTCATTTTGACTCATGCCAACGTAGTGAAACAGCCTTACGAATTTCACAGGCTATTGGTAGTTCCCCACATGAACAGTCCAAGGAGTAAAAAAAAAATCTATTTGCCAAACAAGGGTGCTCTTGGTATATATATAAAAAAGATAGTTGTCTGGTCGATAGCAGGTGTTGTGATACTCAGCTGCAGGTTGAATTGCCGAGGTCACGCATAAAATACATGCAGTAAGATGTAAATATTGGCGAGATACTACTTCAATGCTTGTTGGCCTAGTCCTACAAAATATTATGACGTAAAACACAAGACATAGGCAGATTCTCCTTATAACGTTAAAGCTTACATAATATTATGAACTGAAAATACGGCATGGATGCACTAACGCCTGGCACTTGCAATTGATAGTCACTAAACAAGAATGTACAAAATTCTGAATGATTTGTTAACTTAAGATTTGATGATATAAAATGGTCTTATTTACACGCTGATACCAAGCATTCTAGGAATGAGAATTAGTTGTATATTTACGGCCAGTTTCTTCATACCATAAGTCGTGGTATGATCATATCAATTGCATGTCAAACGCATGGCGAAAGAGTAGAAATATATGTGCAAATATGAACAAAATAACTTACAAGACACTCTTAGTGCGGATCCATAGGCAGTGAGCAACATGGCGTGTCATCCTGACGCATTGGAATTTCTGGCGTATCGCGTACTCAATCTTCGCGATGAGTGTAATAGCCACAAACCTAACAAATACTTGTCTCGGTCTACCACGTGCGGCTTTTTCCTAACCGATGTAAGCGGTAAATATCTCTGGGACAGATCAGTGTAATCCTATTCTGTCAACGGCACTGATGATGATGATGATGATGATGATGATGATGATGATGATGATGATGATGATGATGATGATGATGATGATGATGATGATGATGATGATGATGATGATGATGATGATGATGATGATGATGATGATAAAAGACAAATACTCAATGAGATACGTGAGAAATGTGTTTTGGGTGTCTTCCAGCCAACATACACATGATGAACGGGCAGAATTGACTTTACAATTTATGTTCTTTTGTATCATTCAGCAGAAGAGGAAGAAGGTGAAGAAAAGGAACCTGACCACGCGAGTGCAGCGGGTAAGCCATTCGAAACTAGAGCTTCATTGACCCAAGATTACATTTGGTGCAGTAAGTTCTCTACCCTGTGGTAAATGCTGCACCATAAATTGCAGCCCAACTTCACTTTTGGGGGGTTGGGATGGGGAGGGGGGCTTTTGTCTGTTTTAACTACGAATTTTTGTTTTAACAAACTTTCTTGCAAAGTACCTTAAGGTAGCGGCGGGGATTGAGCTATAACGGCAAAATCGTGACCCGACAGAAAATGAGTTTTTTCCATTTCCGTAAAGTTTGGCACTTTAACTTTCTTGTCATCAAACATGAATACTAAAAAAGCAAAATTTATGTGATAAAAAAGGGAAAAAACATGACCATGTTTTAGCCGGCTGCAGCATGAGCATGTCTGTTTACAAATGTATGCTAATTAGTCCGCCAAAGTTTGGATAGCAGTCGGCTGCTTTCCACAATCCAGGACCGTAGCAACGACAAGCGACCAACTGTGACATTTTGAGGTGCGCTCCTACCAATTCTTGTATAAACTGCTTGACAAGATTAGGACAGATTAATGGGTTTGTTGTGGTGACCAAATGGCCATGTAGATAATTAAATCGATGGGCTCATGTTTTCCTTCTCAGTGTGATAAAAAAAAATTAAAAAGTAAGGGACGATAAAAGGTGACGATTGTCAAAACGGCACCTGGCGATGGACGTGAGCCTCAGTGTGTTTTCAATGAAGGCGATTTCAACCTATGCGTAAATCGTTACTAAGAATCATGGCATTGTATACATCATAAAGGCTTACAACCCTTTCTGCAGTCTTGCCCTATCCAAGACCAATTTGCTTTTAATGTTTACTGGCAAAAAATACGCATGACGATCGAGCAATCCTAACACTGGACCACTTGGCTATAAATATGCCGCAAACTATAAAAGCGGGGATTCGATTCAGCGTAAATAATTATATCTGCATTCAATAATTATATGTCCCTTTACCTGAATGTGAAACAGTGAATAGCATTAAATGTTAACCTTGAAGTAAATTTATATGAAGCACACGCCTCCACTAAAACTGGTATCGTCTGTAGCGCTGTCCAATTTTGTGGAACTGGAAGACTGGCACATTGCACATGCACGGACTTGCCCACTTCATACGGGCGTGTTTCGAAGTACACTGAGCGAGGGGACAGGAAAAAAAAGCTTTAAAAATTTGACCATCAGGGGGATAAAATAATCAGATTACTGTTAAATGACTGCGAAAAGCGACTCTGCATTCTGCTTTTAGCTGGTTGATCGGTCACATAAAAGTATTTTGTCTCACTGTGCGCGGCATGTTCCGATACCACTCGCCCGCACCCACCCATCAGGAAGTTTCGGTTTTGTGTCTCGATCAGTTTATTGCAGTTCAAGGGTGAGCCAACTATCTTTCAGTGGGCCAGTTATCTCCACAAAATAAAAAATATGTTACATGAGTGGCAAGGTTTCGAATGGCAATACGCGAGAAAAACGTGGCAAAGTGAATGGCATTCTTTATCACAAGGAAGGCGCTAATATGTGGAGGAACCAATGAAATAGGCTTGGCGTATTCTATTGTGCTCTCGGCAAAAACAAAAACAACAAAACAAAACAAACAAAAAAAAACAAAAACAAAAAAACAAAAACAAAAAAAAAGCGCACAAGCCAAGGCCACGAAGAACACACTGCCTCACGATGCCCATCCCTTTCTCAATTTTGTGGGAATTGGAAACTTTCTTTACTGCCAGACACACTCGCTCTGCGTAATTGTTAAATTGCGCTTGAAGTGCATGTCGCCAGGCAAGCAAACACAGTCCGTCTTAGCAGGCAAGAAAGTTTTACCCCTGCGCACGAAGGGTAGCGTCATCACCTTACATCTGAGCGTGGTCTGGTGCATTATAACTAATATTGATCTATGTAACCGTCAGGGTCTGATCAAAGACTACTTCAGCAAATCAATGGATTAGGTTTTTCAATCTAGCAATACAGTTTCATCACCAATACAACGTTGAAACTAATTATGAAACATTCGCTTTGTTTTTCGGTTTTTTTTTTGTTTGTTTTGTTTTGTTTTTTTTTTTGTTTTTTTTGTTTGTTTGTTTTTTGTTTTGTTTCTTCTTTGAAGTATAATTTATCCTGGGAGTGTTTGTTTATCAGTAACAGGACTATTGTCTTAAATGTTACGTCACGATCATGACCGCCTATCTAGCATTTATAAGCTACATTGAAGTCGGTGACTGTGCTGAAGTCCGATTTACCCTCGGACTCAGTCCTATCCATATTCCTGGTCGTCAACACTTTTTTTCACATTGTCATCCATCTGCTTCCTTTTCTTCCGTGATCGTGGCATGTCGATTTTTCCAACTTTCTTTTCGGTAAGGTCGCAAGTAGTCCAAGACACTGAATGGCGAATGTCCCATCCATGCCGTTAATAAAGCCACGTTGTTCTTTGATCCAAGGTGATGAGAAGTGAGTGAGCAACTCCTGCCTACCGGGCTCCTTCTGAGCAGAGCAAGCTGTGAAACTGCAACCCGTTTGTTCAAGCGGCGCCATATGCAAACAATGTTGCTAGGGTCAAGGTGATGGCACCTTCGGGTCACGTGGCTAATCCGCTTTCGAATCCCCCTTTGAAGCTGTCCCATTCACGTGGAAACCCGAGTGACAAGCTTTCAAGTGTGGCTGCATTTGATGTCATTCGGGTAAAAAACTGCTTTTTTAAGCCAATAAACATCATTGTATGTTGGAAACTACACATCGAAGATGTTGATTGACATTTCTTCGAAGTACTGAGACCAAAACGGGCCGAATTTGGAAAGCTGTATTGTCATTATGGCCAACAATGTGCGAAAAAAGGGCCTCAAATCTTTCAACGGCGATTTCTCGGAATGAAATTTTCTGCTTATGAATCAATTTTGTGGACAGCGTCAATAAAAAGCTAATTGATCGATCTGCTTCAAATAATCGTCTTTTGAAAGATAAATATATTATCTGGGAACCGTTTTTTTTTGTTTTTCCGTCAGATGTCCCGTTCCGAGACTTTTGTAGCCCACAAAATGAAGTAAGTGCTGAAGTTTAAAATGATGATCAAAGAATTCGATAATTCTGTTATTATGTATTTTATCTGTAAACAAAAAATACGGTTCCTGCATATTGGTCTATACTTTAATTTTACATAGGTAATACACTTTTGCATCGATTATTTTTAAAGAGATGCTGACAAAATGTCAAATCTGATACCCTCTTGTAAACGGGCGTATAAAACCCTTGAAAATTATCGTATCGATATGAATCTTCTTTCTAACAAATCTAAATGTCTGAACAATTAATAAAATATATGGTTTTGTGGGTGAAATGTGAAACATAGTTCATCTATGCAACGTCAATGTCGCGGGACCGCTGCGCGAGGCTCAATCCCCGCCGCTACCTTAAGCTTATCTGTGCCTTTGTTTTGTCACGAGGTAGACTTACTTTCGTCCACCATCGCAATCACTCGTTCAATATGAATATGGCTTCCCTAGGGTCAAGCACAGATACTGCCGGGATGTTTTTGTACTGATTCACTCGTATTTCCTATAACTTAAATTTTGAATTTCGCTTGGCAAACATTGATCCCATGTTCAAGTATTCACCTTGTAAGTGTATACATCTGTATGATGGCCTAAATTTGGACACAAATTAATGCCCAAGCTAATCAAGATATAATTATAATTATTTTGTTTTCAATACTTGGTATTTTGAATCTCTCCGTCATCAAAAGTGCAAAAAGCGTCCATACAAAGAAGACAGGCAGATATATACTTTAAAGGACACGACCCAACAGTTATCATCAGTCCAACTGTCATCGTTCATTTTAAAAATTATATTATATGAACATGAAATAAGCCTTTGACCAAAATGTGTAGTTACCTTGTATAGAGAAATATTTAAAAAATGCAATTTATATACAGGATTATGGCACAGCTATTCGGTTATCTCATCATTTACATTTACAATTACGCATAGCTCAAAATTCTCGAGCTTAAGTTTAAGTTCATCATAATTTAAACTTCGCACAATACATAATTTTCTTGGTGCTCTTGGCCAACGGGCGTAAGACACTAACATCACAGGTTATACCATGTGTAAATGCAACATTTGTTATTCTTAATTCAAAATTGTTTATATCTTTCACACGTCGTATCATAATCATGATGTGTTCATTGGTAATACCATACGATTCATCTGCAAACCGTGCCTTCATGCTACAGGGACGTAAATGAAACCTTTTCATGTGAACTTATGGCTTCAGTACATGCACTCAGATGACCCCATGCTTCAGGAGAGTATATTAAGTTGACCTCGTGATTCAGGAGCGTATATTAAGTTGACCCCATGCTTCAAGCGCGTTTCTTTTTATATCTGAATTTATTTCAGATTTGTTTTTATCTTGCTGTCACCGCATTGGAAGAGTCAAATTTTGTATGATTTTACAATTAAGCATATGGTCTACATCTTTTTACTTCATGGAAAAATACTTTGCTTGTGAAATCAAACAATTTGAAGAACTTGAGGTGTGGTGTGGGTTGCTTTTTTTTTTTTTCTTTTTTTGTTTTTGTTTTTCTTATTGTTTGTTTGTTTTTGTTTTTGTTTTTTTTGTGTGTGTGTGTTTTGTGTTTTTTTTTTTTTGTTTGTTTTTGTCTGTTGTTCTTTTTTTTATTTTTGTTTTTAGGGCGTTTTCCTTTTTTGTTTTTGCTTGTTTGTTTGCATTTTTTCCCATTTTTTTTAAAAGCAACTACGAAATACGCCTCGGTAATTTAAGGGTCAGGAAACTTTTTTTTAATCCGTGGGCTGACCACTGTCTGCAAACAGAAACTCTTAGCGTAACAAAGTTTCATCTGTCGACATTTCTTGCACAAATCCATTAGTTTGATTCACTGACATCCCGAATGACTAAATGATAGATTAATCGATCGGTTGGTATATTTAGGTATCAATCGATCTATCATCCCATCCGTTTGATCTATTTCCGTCATTATTTTGTCCTTTTTGATTTCAGGATCGAAACGACAAAGCACCACGTCCAAAGTGACGAATCCTGATGGAGAAGGTAATCTTGAATTAAGTACATACTGTTACTCAAAGAAAAGCGACTGTGGAAACCCTGTATTACCCCTACTCACTGAATTCGAAAATTTATAACCAAACAATTATGCATCTGCATTTATTCAAAGTTATTACTTGCGCTCTCTTCAAGAGAGAAAGAAGAGATTTTTGATGTACTAATTCATGTTACGGAATTGCGTAAGAATGGCCTTTGGTCCATCCGTGTTGTTTAGAATTTCCATTATCATTCATAAAAATATGGACGCTTGACAAAGCACTCCTGGAAGGTTTTAAGTTCTGGGGTAGTAAGTCAGATGATGAAGAGTTACAATCCCACTGATTTAAAAAAAAAAATGAGCATCTGAGCTTTGGACAAGTAAGCCTATGTATGCACCGTAATGGGTAAGAGAAGCGTATATTCGAAAAAAAAACAGGTGCAATTTAATAAAATGAATTAAAAAAAAAAGGAAACGAAAGAAAGAAACGAAAAGAAAAGGAAATATATGCTAAACAATGAGCCAGGAAAACTTGTTTTTGTGCATAAATTACAGAGAGGGCATTGATATTAAAATAATACTGTCCTTCAAGACTTTGAAGATTTGGTTGATGATTATTTTGAACATTCCTAAAATTTACCCAATCGTCAAGACGATTGTGTTAATTTACGTCAACTATATGGTTCAAGTTTGTGCGCTATAGTATGGTGGTTTATGATGGTTTCCTCCTGTTCCTGTATTCTTTTGAGCCAATATTTTCTTTCCCTGAGTCAGTTCGTGGGCCCTTTGTAGAAAGACAAATATAATTTTCCCTCTTAGTATGGCACCGCGTGAAAGGCTAGTATCTTGTATTGATGGAAAGTTCCGTTCGCCCTTTCGTGCGTCTGCCCAAGTGATCTTCCGGTAATAACTCATAAAACGTTTTAAGCCAGGACTTTCAACTTGCATATGGTTATGCATCACTGTAAGGCCTTGAGTAAGCTTGAACATAGATGACCCCCCCCCCCCATTTTCAAGATCGAAAGGAACTTTTGCCATCTTTGGTTTTCTGATGATAACTCAAGATGTTATTTGAACTAGGTACTGTAATTTGCACGCGATTACATATCACTCACTCATGGCACACGAGTAGTGCTATAGGTGGCACCACTAAATTGAATTTCTTATAGACGGCCATTATAACATTTCCTAGCATATCTGACAGTGAAACCTTTAACTTTAAGGAAGACTATGCTTACCGATTAAGTTGAAGTCTGACGTACAGAATAAGAGCCATAAACACATATGATGCACGCCAAACTGCTGACTTTGTCCCACCTGAAAGCAGCCATGTTGGATTTTCACCTGTCGGCATCCAATATCACTTTCAAATTTCCGACCCTAAAGATAAAATATGCCCAAATTATTTGTTCAAATTACTCATTTTGTGATGGCAAACCCTGAATTAAAAATATATGTAATGGATTTTAGCCTACCACAAATTCCACCACTCTGGCCAAGCCAAATTCTACAGAGCCGGCCATTAGACATTATACGGTTGTGCTGCCCTCTGTTGTCAATTTAGGGGTGCAATTTACAAGGGTCTTGAAAACGAAGTCGCACATCCTTGTTCTTTGCCTAACCAGGACGCTTTAACGGTGTAGCTATTAGTGGCCTGGGCGCCACTACAACATCTGGTTCTGCACATGTATCTCTCACTTTGAGGTCGTACTTAAGAACATTAATAATAATAATAATACTAATAATGATGATGATGATGATGATGATGATGATGATGATGATGATGATGATGATGATAATAATAATAATAATAAAAAAAAAGGAAACAAAAATACCCAACACAAAAATGTAAGGAATATTATAAGGAAAATAAAGGAAATGAGTTCTTGTAAAGGTTTACAGCCTACAGAAAACTGAACTCACAGTAAATTGTGCATCTTATATTCCTTTTTATTATTTGGAAACAGCAGACGATGAGGAAGAAGCGGATGGAGGAGAAAAAGAACCGGACAAAGCGGGTGCAGCGGGTAGGCGCTGATAATTATACTGTCATTGAATCAATGCCGTATTTTGGTCGATAGGATTTGATTGCTTTACGGCCTAAATGACTAATTGAGGGATTGGTCGATCAATTGGTGTATTTGAAGATCAGTCAATCGATTCATTCATCAAAACAAGATGACGACACCTTGGATAAGCTCACAGATACATTTGTTTTCGTCATACAAATACCGTCCATTCTGTCCAGAGAAGGAAAGAGCTTTATATATATATATATATATATATATATATATATATATATATATATATATATATATATATATATATATGCATACATACATACATATATGTGTGTGTGTGTGTGTGTCCGCATAGTATATCAGCCAAGATGATTTTGCCTTTATTCAAATGCATGTTGCGCAAAAGTGGAAACTACTCTTATCAAATGTGACAGTGTTGGAAAGTAAAGTTTTCCTGTCGAGGTGTTCGTTCATAAAAATACCAAAATAGACGTGAGTCCATTCTCAAATTTTATTTCATTTTTAGAACGTGCAGAGCCACAACCATCTGAAACTCCTAAAGGTGATCCCAACGGGTCCACTCAGTCTGATAACTTTCATAATGTTTGATATGTTGTGTTTCTGGTTTGTTATTCGTGGTTTGAGCCGTTAAATTTTTTGGGGGTTAAGTGGCTAAATATCTCTCTTATAGCGGTTTATTATCTCTGTGTTAAGTAGCTTGTTTGCCTGTACATACTGTACGCACAAGTTCTACTTCGATACGATTCTCGTACAAATCCGAGGATGCATACAAGAGTCTCGATTTGTGGTGTATTTATTCTAAACCTATTTTGTTCATTGCATTTTGGTATATATTCGATTTTCATTTGGGAGTTGAAATGTATGTATGGATGGATCTATCTATCTATCTATCTATCTATCTATCTATCTATCTATCTATCTATCTATCTATCTATCTATCTATCTATCTATCTATCTATCTATCTATCTATCTATCTATCTATCTATCTATCTATCTATCTATCTATCTATCTATCTATCTATCTATCTATCTATCTATCTACATACATATATGCAAACATATATATATATATATACATATATATATATATATATATATGTGTGTGTGTGTGTGTGTGTGTGTGTGTCCATAGTATATCAGACAAGATGATTTTGCCTTTATTCAAATGCATGTTGCGCAAAAGTGGAAACTACTCTTATCAAATGTGACAGTGTTGGAAAGTAGAGTTTTCCTGTTGAGGTCTTTGTTCATAAAAATACCAAAATAGACGTGAGTCCATTCTCAAATTTTATTCATTTTTAGAACCTGCAGAGCCACAACCATCTGAAACTCCTAAAGGTGATCCCAACGGGTCCACTCAGTCTGGTAACTTTCATAATGTGTTTGATATGTTGTGTTTCTGGTTTGTTATTCGTGGTTTGAGCTGTTTAATTTTTCCTGGGTAAAGTGGCTAAATACCTCTCTTATAGCGGTTTATTATCTCTGTGTTAAGTAGCTTGTTTCTGTGTACATGCTGTATGCACAAGTTCTACTGCGATACGATTTTCGTACAAATCCGAGGATACATACACGAGTCTCAATTTGTGGTGTTTTTATTCTAAGCCTTATTTTTTAATTGCATTTTGGTATATATTCTATCTATCTATCTATCTATCTATCTATCTATCTATCTATCTATCTATCTATCTATCTATCTATCTATCTATCTATCTATCTATCTATCTATCTATCTATCTACAGTGGAGCCTACCTTCGGGAACCACCCACAGGGCCTGTAAAAATGGTCATTTCTGACAGATGTTCCTTTAAAGCAGGTGAAATTAAACTTAGATATGTTAATGGGGATGTTAGACTTGTCCTTTATCACAGGTGATCTCTACGCAGATGAGGTGTGATAGGCACGTACTACTGTATATATCTATTTATCTATCTGTCTATGTGTGTATGTATGTATGTATCTATCTGTAACTATCTGTCTGTCTCTCTGCCTGCCTGTCATTCTATCTATCTATCTATCTATCTATCTATCTATCTATCTATCTATCTATCTATCTGTCTGTCTGTCTATATGGAGTCCAAATGTAATACCTGAGTTTGTGAACGAGTGCATGTTTTTAAGATATAGTGTACTGTTAGACGTTGAGCTGTTTAACTATATTTCATCGTGCTTTGTGTTTAACTGATAATATTTGAAATTTTATTTGTACAATTACAGGGTTTAATTAGGTATCACACTTTATACTTAACATTTTCTATTGTGTCCAACATAGCCCTAACACATAATGCCCACTTCCCACATTCGGCAGGTGTCAAGATCGGTCTTTCACCTGTCAGGTTGATGGCTGTCCATTTCCCCGCAAAACCTTCTCACATGTATCACATTGTGAACATATTGAATTTACCTGATATATATATATATATATATATATATATATATATATATATATATATATATTTGTTTGTGTGTGTGTGTGTATGTGTGTGTGTGTGTGTGTGTGTGTGTGTGTGTGTGTGTGTGTGTGTCCCCATAGTATATCAGACAAGATGATTTTGCCTTTATTTAAATGCATGTTGCGCAAAAGTGGAAACTACTCTTATCAAATGTGACAGTGTTGGAAAGTAGAGTTTTCCTGTTGAGGTCTTTGTTCATAAAAATACCAAAATAGACGTGAGTCCATTCTCAAATTTTATTCATTTTTAGAACCTGCAGAGCCACAACCATCTGAAACTCCTAAAGGTGATCCCAACGGGTCCACTCAGTCTGGTAACTTTCATAATGTGTTTGATATGTTGTGTTTCTGGTTTGTTATTCGTGGTTTGAGCTGTTTAATTTTTCCTGGGTAAAGTGGCTAAATATCTCTCTTATAGCGGTTTATTATCTTTGTGTTAAATAGCTTGTTTCTGTGTACATGCTGTATGCACAAGTTCTACTGCGATACGATTTTCGTACAAATCCGAGGATACATACACGAGTCTCAATTTGTGGTGTTTTTATTCTAAGCCTCATTTTTTAATTGCATTTTGGTACATATTCTATCTATCTATCTATCTATCTATCTATCTATCTATCTATCTATCTATCTATCTATCTATCTATCTATCTATCTATCTATCCATCTATCCATCTATCTATCTATCTATCTATCTATCAATCTATCTATCTATCTATCCATATACATTGGAACCTGCCTTAGGGAACCACCCACAGGACCTGTAAAAATGGTCATTTCTGACAGATATTCCTTTAAAGCAGGTGAAATTAAACTTAGATATGTTAATGGGGATGTTGAGACTTGTCCTTAATCACAGATGATCTCTACGCAGATGAGGTCTGATAGGCACGTTCTACTGTATATATCTATTTATCTATCTGTCTATGTGTGTATGTATGTATGTATCTATCTGTAACTATCTGTCTGTCTCTCTGCCTGCCTGTCTATCTATCTATCTATCTATCTATCTATCTATCTATCTATCTATCTATCTATCTATCTATCTATATGGAGTCCAAATGGTATACCTGAGTTTGTGAACGAGTGCATGTTTTTAAGATATAGTGTACTGTTAGGCGTTGAGCTGTCACACTATATTCTATCGTGCTTTGTGTTTAACTTATAATATTTGAAATTTTATTTGTACAATTACAGGGTTTAATTAGGTATCACACTTTATACTTAACATTTTCTATTGTGTCCAACATAGCCCCAACACATTATGCCCTCCTCCAACATTCGGCAGGTGTCAAGATCGGTCTTTCAACTGTCAGGTTGATGGTTATCTATTCCCCGCAAAACCTTCTCACATGTATCACATTGTGAACATATTTAATTTACCTGATATATATATATATATATATATATATATATATATATATATATATATATATATATATATATATATATATATATATATATATATATATAAAACGAACAGGATAAACATGAAAAATGTACGTGTGATGCAGTGATCGGTAAATAATCATATTTATTAAAACACCAGAATTAACAATACAAATCGCCAAATACTATCCATGAAGAATTGGCCATGAAGTTGATCTCAACTTTAGTGCTATAATATTTGCTGCCTCTTTACGCAATTGAAATCGAATGGCCGCACATCGCTTGCACTCTTAAATAATGTCCAGTTGATTCCAAAAGACTTCCTCACTCGCATGTTGGGACAGATGGTAACAGATGATACCTCAACCTTGAATGACCCAGACGTAGCTGGGTGTGACAAATAGTAGGTAAACGGTGACCAGAAGCGAAGCATGGTGAAGTTTGAACGTTACAATCCGACGTTTATGTGTAAAAGAAGAAACAGTAGGTGAACGTATCATATCAACTGGAAGATCATCCCACAGTTTGATGGTTGAAAAAACAAATGATTCCAATCTTTTAAGCTCGTTTTCATTTTCATTGTCTTACATTGGTGCTTTTTCCTGACTGCCGACCTGATAGAGTTTCAATTGTTGGAGGTATTAAAGTATTTATTAAATATTCTGTCACCTGTCTCGTACGCGGTTCAGAAGATAAAACTAAATTGAAATATCTTGGCCGTGAAGTCACATCACAGTTTTTACCAAGTTCACAGAATAATTTAAGGCGATTTACATGGCATAAAGTAATTGTAGAGATTTGAGCAAGATACCGGGCCAGCTCAGGTAAATGTGACAAAACTGTTATTTACAATCATCAAAAACACACACCCATATTCCTAACTGCAGCAAATCGTGGACTTACCCGATTTAACCAAGATATTTTGAGAAAGGGTGTATAAAAATCTTCCCGGTGATGCTAAGTTATTGTTTAGATGTATTCCAGGAGGTGAAGGACTTGTGCCCTTCGTATCTCGGCACTAAGAATAAATAGAGGCCCATCTCCAGGCTCATTACATTGGACTGAGAACTCTAAGTGAAATGACTTAAACCTTTAAATATTACTTTCCATAGTTTTCCCCTGCCTGCAGACTGGAAGCAAATTATCTATAAGTCTTGTACAAGGAATGTTGAGTTTTGAATTATTAAAAAAAAAAAAAGAAAAAACAAAAAACAAAAAAAAAAAAAACAACAAAAAAAACAACAACAACAACCCTAAAATCATCTGCAAACATTCATATGTTTACATATCATCGACCAAATCGTCAACGAATTAAAAATAATAGAGGACCTAGTCTAGATCCTTGGGGTACTCTTGCGTCCATAGGCAGCGAATTGGAAGACTGATCATGAATGGTAAATCTGATAAATCTATTTGCGAGATGGAGTCCCACCCAATTTACCAGGCCGTCACAAAATCTAAGCTGGTGGAGGTTGAACAATGGTACTTTACCAGAGTACATGGGCACGTCTAAAACGATCATCCTAATTTTGTGCTTTGATTATATACTTTGAAGAGAATGCTAACAAACTGGGTGGTTGTAAAATCATTTGCTTTAAATGCAGACTTTTTTAGGAACTAGAAAACTATTAGGTGACAAACACCTGTAGAATTTGATGAAAACAAGGATGTCAAATATCTTCGATACATTAAATAACTGGAGACAGGTTTATAGTAGGATTTTGTGTGCCGGTCCCCTTAAAGTAAATATAAAGCACAGATTTGATTTTTTTTAAATACTGGGAAGCTTTCTTCGCTGTAAGGCCAAGACAAATAGTTTGCATAATGAATTTGATTTACTACTAGCAGTTTCTTTGGGCAATACATTACAAACTCCAACGGGTCCGGTAGCTCGGAAAAACATCGAAGATGATAAAACTTGTTCAACCTCAATTCGTCAAAAACAAACAGGTTCCAGTCATGCTGGTGTGGTGAGGTGAAAAGTAGTCAATCGTAACAGATTCTCTACAACTTGCAATCCATTCTGCAAGGCAAAATACTTGTTAAAACTCCTTCATTTTTCCTTAATATTACACATAACTCCATCAGCAGCGGTATATATTGACTAGATGCATAGGTTTTCCAGGCTTCTTTATAGGTATTTAACCAATGTGATATAATGTCGTCAAAAATATCAAAACTTTTAAGTCCAGTGTCCCAAGGGGTAGAGAACAGACGCTCACTCAAATCAACATTGTTAACATTCTAAATAAATCAAATTTGCATTGGAATAGCTTTTTTACAAGAAAGAAAGAGCAAATTTACTGTAAACAGCTGTGTGATCGGAGTTCGGGATTGGCCGTATTACTCCACCTTCAAGAACGAAATCTGGCGAGTCAGGAATTATCGAGTCTAACAGAGAGGTGGCGCACTCTGTCAACCTTGCAGTTGTATTTTTAAGTTGATCAAGATTATAATCAGATACACTATTTAAAAGCCCAGTTTCCAATGAGCAGTCATCATGATCTGGTTGCCATTCCTGGCAGCTATCAATAAATTTCCTGCTATTACTGAGATTTGGAAATTAGTTCCAATTGCTTATAAGATACAATGACACGGGTTTCCTAAGAAGGTATCAATTTACTCCCACTGACCAGGCAAACGGTTAAATATAGCAATCAATGCAATGCCCTTCTATGTTTTGATCCCATCCCAAAGACATTCCGTTGAAGGCGTTGCCAGGTCAAAAGCCATTACGTAAATTACCACGCCCGCGCCTCTGTCGTGTCTGTCTCTCCGTATTGAGAATTGAAGCCATCAACTGTTAACAGTTCATTGGGATAAAAATCTTCAAGCCACGTTTCAGTCAACATAATGACGTCAAAGCCTTCAAACCATGTCTCCGTGCAATTCATTGAGTTTGTCCTGCCTCCGCACGTGCAATATGATTGAAAGTGTCTGCGTCGCCAATCGGTTGTTAACCAAGATTAAGTCATGCATTAACACCAACAATGAACATGAAACGTGTGACTTTATTACTCTAAACAGGTTGACCAGTTTATCCGCATTTTATGCTTTTATTTAAACAATGGATTTGACAGTGAAACTTTCATCACCATAAATTGTTTCAGAAACGGTTAACATTTTACAAGCGGCATGTGCTGCAGTTTCTTGTGCCAGCAGACCATCATACAACATTCAGTATATGTTGACAAGCAGATTTCAGTGTCACTAAAATCAAGAGCAGCACAGTTTGAAACAAAGGCGGTTTTACCGTTTATAAATGAAAATGGCTAGGGACTGCATGTGCCCTTCATATACGTGTGGTCGTATACAGCACCATTTTTATCACATGAGTGTAACTTATTCTTATCACAATCGACGTCATCATCAACATTATTATTATTATTATTATTATTATTATTATTATTATTATTATTATTATTTTTATTATTATTATTATTATTATTATTATTATTATTATTATTATTATTATCATTATTGTTATTATTGTAATTATTATTTTTTTTTATTATTGCTATTATTATTATCATTATTATTATTATTATTATTATTATTATTATTATTATTATTATTATTATTATTATTATTATTATTATTATTATTATTATGGCGCATAATTTCCCATGGTAGTGACAGGAGAAACCTATGATCAATGGCAGTAAATATTCATGCTTTGTGTACAACCGACAGTATACAAAGCAATGGAATGAAGTGCGTTCTTGAAAGAAGTTGGCGAGGAAGTATGGAAACGCAAATGACACCATCTTAGGCTCAATACTCTTTTCAGGCTCGTGTGTTTATGAAAAAAAATCACAACCTTCATAATTGAAGGTTGCGTATTCTCCTGAGACACCTCCACCCTCCAACCCAACCCCCAATCCCACCCGTGAAGCTATTGTGGACACATTGCAAAATGTTGGACAATTAAGTGCATTTTGTTTCAAGTCCTCAGTTGATTCCATTTATGTTGTTGCGTTCACGTAGTTTAAGTAATGCTGTCACTGTTGCTGGAGCTTATATGTAATCTTATTCAAATATTTTATCACAATACTTAGACAAAGAGAACAAGAACGGAGACGAAGGTGACGGCATCGTAGGTAAGTTTAATTAAGGGCGGAATGGAAATAAAAATCCCTTCTAAGTCAGGTATGAAAACAAAACTTGCTCATTTAAGTTGAAAAAAGTTTGGCATCGTCAGTATATTCCTTTTATTCAGGTACCACTTGTCTTTTTCTTTTAATCATGATTATCTGGAAATTGCTCTAAAAAGCTAAAGAGCAATGACTTTGTTGCTATGCCAATGGCGTAAGGCAATAAATAGATGACAGGCCTGGTAAAAAGAGACCTATTCTGACCAATACCATGGTCAGGATAAGTCACGTGATACCAATGTACCATTGGTATCGCCGCTCCTCCCGGTACCTTGGCATATCATGCAAACACGTCACTAATCTTTCAGCCTGAGCCAATTTAGAAAATGTGACCAACGTTTTGGTGTAGTTATGTTTCATATCATTTAAACAGACCGAGTGCCCTTCACTACAAATGTTAGTGAAATAAATGGCACGAGATAAATTTCCTATTTGACACCACGTCGCTCCCGGTGCGTTCTTCGTTATATGTCACTTACAACATTAATTATATTCCAGAGAGAAACGTAGTTAGATATTTAATGGAGAAAAACACTAACAGCAATTGTTGTCCTTGTCTTAGTGTATAAAAAAGACAGGAGAGTAAAATGTTTCATAAAAACTTTTGTATCTGGATCAAATTTAATGTTGCTTTATGTGATGTGTTGGCTTGTGCAAGAGCATTTTACATTTGGCACGTCTATGGACGCTTCTGGAAAGAGAGCTCTTCCTCTCACCTCCCCCTGATCTGACACTGTAGCAAAACAAACTTGTGTCTCACCCAAAGTTGTGACCAAGAAACAAATGAAAATGGCTTGGTCATAGCTCCTTTGGCGCGGATCAGACGCTCATTCAGCGCAGAGGAAAGCTATTGACTCAGTCTTATCATATCCAGTATATAGTACGTTGCTTTACCACACAATAATAATCATCTCAAAAGCAGAGGGCAATTCAGAAATACTCTGTTGCATATTTGCAAATCAACGCAGATTTGTTTTTCACGACTATTCTTAATAGTACCTTGCATATGTATATTTTTGCAAAACATATATTTTCACAGGGAGTAGGTGCAGCTATTCTAATGTCCTTTGTAATGTTTGGCTGTGCAGACAGCGAATACCCCATACAGTATTATAGCAAATACTGTTTGTTTGAGCACATTGCATATACATGTATATTACACTCCTTAACATAGATGACTACACCAGATTTATTTATTTGAGATTCACAAACTGTTTCTTCAAAATACCAATATATATGTATATACGTACCTGTGTGTGTAGAGGGGAAGACATTCAGCATATATATTTAACCGTTGGCATTTTCGTCATTCTGTCGCTAGGTCCTCCGATGAGCTACGACTGGCGACATACCAACCTGGCGCTCTTCGGATCAGACATTGACCGCGCAGTCAAAAGTAAGACTCTTTCAGCCTATTATGGCCTGCTTGTCCTCAATTTTGGATTTCATATTTAATTGTTGGGAGATATTTGTCTCTCAATTTTATTGAAAATAACTCAAAATGAAACTCATAATTTGATAATACCATTGGCAAACTTGTTGAATAATCATAGAATTTGAATTTTTTAAACGTAATTGGCCTTGACGAATGGAAAAACTTCGGTATGCTCTGTCGCTGTTTTTTGTAACCTTAGTCATGGGCTGCTAATGAAAATAACTGAAGGACTGTGAGAATGAGTGAGACAATAGGTGGAGGAATGAGTGAGAAATAATTCACGAATTTCAGTGATTGAGAGAGAGAATAGCCAGGAGGGTGGGTCAGAGGAACGGATGGGTGGATGAATGGATAGCTATAAATAGACAGACTGATAATTTTGTCAGTATTGTTAACTTTCTTGTCAACAGAGGAGTCGGCCGTCACGGAGAAAGCGTGGCAAGGAGCGGGAACTAAAACAGGGCTGAAGATCTGGAGGATAGTGGTGCGTTGTTCTTCGATCTCAAATGTTTCTGGGGTCATTTGTCCTCCCTTGTGTTCTGCAATTGTTAACTCTTTCAGTGCCAACTGCGATCAAACTCGAACTACTTAACAGGAACGAGCCGAGGAAAGCTGTTGACTCAGTCCAAAACATGGCACTGAAAGGGTTAAGGGAGATTTGTTATGAGCCATGGACACCTCGATAGCAATTCAGGCAATTATCATAGTTTGTAATTAAACGTAAATGTGCATATTTCGCAGTTGAAGAGTGAAGGGACAGGCTTATACATACAAGTGACGTGTGCCTAAAAATCCAAGCCTTCTCAGCCTAGCAAGTGGATACATGAATATTTCCAGAACTAAAATGTCATTGATTAAAATTTAGTTTAATTAATTACGACAATATAACGAAGAAACAGAAATAATTAAGGAAAAGGGCCGATATCAAAAGGGCCCCCATGTTAACATAGTTAAACCATCCAGGGAAACGGCAACATGCGCTCCGGATCGCACAAAACGCACCAGTGATGCGTCATCTAATCCTTGAATCTACATTGCATTATTGCGCGTCGACACAGAATTACGCAACGCAGAAAATGAAGTAAGGAAAGACAAAGGGGCGTCCCTCAAAACCAAGTTTACCACGATAGCACATCACTTTTGCCATCCTAATATATATTATGTACATTATGATTTTTCAAATGTGTAACCAAGACCAGATTATGAAAATCGCGCAGTAAGAATGATGTAGTTCTGAAGGACAGAAAAAAATCGTGAAGAGTACATATATCAGATCCAAACCAGAGAGTTAGTAGCGAAAAGAGGGGAAATGGCGATAATGAAAGCTTGGTGCCGATGCGCATTTGTGTTTTCTTTTGACCAGAATTTCCAAGTGGAACATTGGCCCAAAGGACAGTACGGCAAGTTTTATAATGGAGACTCCTACATAGTGCTTCATGTAAGTTCCTTTCCTGTGCCCTTACAAACCTTCGTTGGCAACTCACCATTTATAAACCAGAATAAAAAGGAGTGTATCTTGGAAAGATGGGATATACTTGTTGATCAACAACAAACTCGAAGGAAAGATTTATACGGCTTGTCTAAGTTTGACTTAAAAGGAGGGACGTGAGACCAGTTTTGATACAGAATGCAGAAAGTGCCCCAGCCCCATCCCCAGCTCCATCTTCCATCCCGATTTTTTTAACAATCTTATAGTAAAAATAACACTTTCTGAGTCGGCAGGGATTTCGGCATTTCTTGTACATGTCTACGAACTTCATGCACTGTTGTTGTAATTATTTCTGGAAAATGTTTTCCGTAGTTTTAATCCTTCCTTTTCATTTTTTTACTAGTCATTTTTAACATTCTTATCAAACCCTTACTTATACTTAATTATGTGTGTGACATCAGGTGCAACCTTTGTGTATAAATCGACTTCACTATCATTCACTGTATTGTGTTGTGTTGTATTATATTGTATTGTATTGTATTGCATCACCTTGCATTGATTTGATTTGTATCATCCAGACATATTCAAGGCCAGGCCGGCAAGATTTCAACTACAATCTCCATTTCTGGATTGGATCCAAAAGTACACAGGTAACTTTTACTGAGTTCCAAATTTACCAACAAAATACAAATTGCACAGTTGAATTCCATAATCTCATATAATTTACATCCTCTACAATTGTAAAACAAAGCAATATAATTTTTCTCAAACAATGTGACCCTTGGTGTGCGGACTTTAAACAACTGGGATCGGTGAGTATTATGCGCAATTCAAACCACGCAGAGAAAAGTGTTGACCTGAACCATTCAAGTTATTTTTGGTACTTCTCTGGAAGGTCTTTTTGCCAGAAATATCATTTTTTGAAACATAATATTACATGCATCTCGGATTCAGCGCTAGTTTTGTTGCGGTTATCTTTGGAGGTATAAATACTTTGTATAATCTTTTATATTCCCGAGCATAAAATTTCCGGAATTATCCTCAAAAGAGATTTTCGCGAGTTTTATTTACCCGAATTGCCACCACAAAAAATTTATTCGTATGAGACCCCCAATAGTTTTCTTAATGTTTTTTAATAAAAAGTACGATGCGAAATGTGTTTTTATGTTGTGACCGTATCGGATTTAATCTACCAAAATTTTAGCGAGTTTACTATTCCCGTATAGGCTCAACCCGCGAGAACTGGAAATATTTATCCCTCTCAAAAATGTATGATTGTACAGTAGCTCGTAGTTTTTGGAGCCAGACAGGCCTGTGTCCCCAACATTTTTGGCTGTTTCTTAATAGGATACGGACAGTTTCAAGCCAAGTTCTGAATGTGTCCTCAGTTTTCTAGTGCGGAGAATGCTAAGTCTTTTAACAACTTAAAAATTGTCGAATGGTCGACAGGATACGATAACGATTTGAGAAACAGAGAGAAAGTTCATGTTCTTTCCTTGTGAATCGTCCTATTTTAGGGACCTTGTGCAAGAAGACACTTTCCAAAATTGCAATAAACACCTGAATGGGAATTACCCCCCTCCCCCCTCAATCCAATATAATTTTCCTGCAAGCTAGGCTCGATCGCCATGCTTATACTACTTACGAAGAGGGACAAAAAACAACTCCAAGCTCCTTTTTCAACACATATGTAATTCAATAATTTTTATTTTTCTGGCAATTGATGCAAATTTAATTTTATGTTTGACCCTCTCCTGCCTCCCCCTTCCAAAGATTTTTAGGAATTTTTCTCTTTTTTTCTACTTCTTTTTCTTTCTTTCTTTCTTTCTTTCTTTCTTTCTTTCTTTCTTTCTTTCTTTCTTTCTTTCTTTCTTTCTTTCTTTCTTTCGTTCTTTCTTTTCTTTCCTTCTTTCTTTCTTGTACCTGTTCCTAGCTTGCAGGAGATCGAGCATTTCTATTGCAACTATTAATGATTGGGAGTGTTTTGTTAGTGTGTGCGTTCGATCTTCATGTTTGAACATCTTACCCGCAATTTTTTATCCAGGACGAGTATGGTACCGTGGCATACAAGACGGTGGAGCTGGACACTTTCCTGGATGAGAGACCTGTACAGCACCGTGAAGTGATGGGCCGTGAATCAGAGCTGTTTAAAAGTTATTTCTCCAAACTGATGTAGGTTTTGCCCAAAAAGTTTCGTTATATCCTCTTCTTACCAACATTTTAATGAACATAAACAAAAGTTAGGTTGCTAATCATTTATCATTTCAGGGTTTATTAAAAAAAATACAACTCTGCCTTTGGAAAACGTGTACCTTGAGGTTGTCTGAGTGCTAGATATGTGGATGAAGCCTATGCTACACACAGACACACACATACACACACACACACACACACACACATATATATATATATATACATATGTATATATATATATATATATATATATATATATATATATATATATATATATATATATATATATATATATGAAAATTATAACTATGTGGGACAAAACCTATCACAAACAACCGGTCATTTAAAGCCTACGTACGTTGAACCCATGCTTTGCAAGGTTCGGACATTCAGCAGAATGTGCACTCCAGTACATGATACTTGTATCAAGCTGCACTTGCGCATGTCTGTATTTACGTTGGATTTTTTGTTTCACGTGAATATTTATCTGAGAAAATGCACCTAACTATGCGCTAAAAATTGAAGGTGTTAAAAGGCGATAACCTCCTTGCCTTTCAAGCTTGTTCATGTTATTAGACAAATAAAGGCAAACCTCAGTTTCCATACTATTTTTCAAGAGAAAAGAAGGACTTATTTTCTCTTCTTAAATTTAAGGACTTGAACCTTATAATATTTTGCCATCAAATAGATTCTTGGAAGGTGGTGCTCCAAGCGGATTCAACGAGGTATCCCATGACTCGCCCGATTTCAAAAAGAGGCTTTTACATTTTCATGGCACAAGCAAAGGAATAACCATCAGAGAGGTAAAATGTCTAATCTTTCTTCATAATTAATTTTTGAGGGAACGTGAAAATATACAATTTCACACAGAAACTGGAGTATAAAGCGGTATAGGCTAATGTTTTGAATAATACTAATCTTTTGGTTAAAGTTTAGATTCAACATTGAGTCCAGATAATATGTACATATCATCTAATTAATTCATATGGATATCGATCTATTGCTAAGTAATTATATACCAGAGGGTACCTAAAACTGGTGTGAGCGCAGACATTTTGATAGGCTTTAGTCACGTGTGCATCAAACATGGTACCCGTTCCTAGTGCATAGTATGCAGCACTCTTAGATATCAAGAAGGTAGTCTTTCACGAGCATTTAAATTATGGTATATTTATCGAGAGTTATTATTCATAACCCAGAGACGCCTAAGTTTTAAGAGCCTGGACTCCTCGGATGTGTTTCTTTTGGACATGGGACAGAAAATCTATGTGTGGCACGGAAGTACAGCCAATAAGGACGAGAGATATAAGGTATAGTTATGTCTGTGTGTCAACACAGACATTTTGTTTTTTCTCAGAATCATATCAGTTCTGTGTGCATGAATAAAGCCATTCTTTTTCCCTGGAGCTCTTTGCTTTTTATTTTATTTCCGCTGTACGACACTTGTCTTGGGCACCGTAAAAGCGACAGCTTTAAACACTGATAGGAACACTGTATCTGTGATGACCTTTGGCACTTATAATTAGCTAAAATTATCAGAACTTAAAAATCACGCAAATTAGGGAAAACTTTGCCACCGAAACAGACCGAGGCTGCGCATTTTGTTTACTCCGCAAGTGTTGTAACACGGAACTTGGTCTGCTTTGCAGGCAATGGAAAACTAAGAATATAAAAGTTTTATACCTTCAAAACTTTTGTAGAAAGGAACTTTCAAGTTTTGTTTATAGGTTTGTGGCCACTACCAATACAGTGAGCCTCAAAAAGGTTGATTGATTTTAAATCATGCGATTTATGGCACTTGAAAACATTCAATGCTAAATATCCTCATATCTGTGATAGGTACAGTTACCAATCTAACTGCAATTTAAAGGTTTGTGCCATGGATGCATCCAGTGAGCCACGAACCAAAGTTGTAACATTTTTATTAATGCAAATTAGTCGGATACACAAAATGTAAATCTCGACTATCTTCGAAAGTACTATACCTACGGACCTCAATCTAACTTCAGTCTTTAGGTTTGTGTTATAGCCGCATCCAATGAACTTAAGTTCCAGCAACTTAATTTATGAAGATACAAAATTTTAATCTTGACTATCTTCAAAACGGTTGTCGATAGAGGTGTCATTCCAATTCCAACTTATGGATTTGTGGTGTAGACATATCCAATGAGCTGAAGTTGTAGCATTTAATGGTCCAGGTGAATAGTTTTCCTCAGCGTGTATGTTTCCAAAGCCGACTGCGAGAGGCTGCTCACGCGATAAAATATGTCACTGAAAAAGCTTATGTGACTCGTGACATTTTATCTTCGCTAACATGAAACTGTAATTTGTCAGATTTATGAGAACTGATATGCGAACGTGTATCATGCTTAAAGTTTAATATTGAATGTACTTATCAGGCAGTACAAGTCCTACAGGAGTTGAAGAGTGAGCGAAAGGGTCAGCTGACGTGGGAAGTCCTAGAAGAATGCGGAGCTTCACCCCCGGCCACCATAAAATCCGTGAGTATTTTTCCCAATACAGAGTTTGGCAGAGGCATCTAAAATAGTTATATGAGTGTGTTGAGAATATATGATTTCAAAATAGTAGACGATTTGCTGGATTAATGTGCATCAGAATTTGTTAATTCCATGGTATATTCATAACGGCTTCATCTTAGCTGCCCCCTCCCCCCATGTTTTCTTTTAAAATATGCAAAAATAGGAAATATTGGTATCAGACAAGAAGGAGCATACTGCAAAAGCATGGAACATTCCCAGTAAATCGGTGGTCCTTCGGTAAAATAACAACGACGTGTAGCTTTGTT